>JAVTLE010000004.1:1800011-1950199 GCA_033439295.1 Deuterostichococcus epilithicus | reverse complement strand
AAACCCTAAACCCTAAACCCTAAACCCTAAACCCTAAACCCTAAACCCTAAACCCTAAACCCTAAACCCTAAACCCTAAACCCTAAACCCTAAACCCTAAACCCTAAACCCTAAACCCTAAACCCTAAACCCTAAACCCTAAACCCTAAACCCTAAACCCTAACCCTAAACCCTAACCCCTAAWMCCTAAACCCTAAAACCTAAAACCTAAACCCTAAACCCTAAACCCTAAACCCTAACCCCTAAAGCCTAAAGCCTAAACCCTAAAACCCTAAACCCTAAACCCTAAACCCTAACCCTAACCCCCAAACCCTAGAACCCTACCCCAAACCCCTAAAGCCCTAAGCCCTAAACCCTAAGTSTTCTGACGTGCACCTACGCCGTGCGGGCGGCGGCGTGCCGGACGACCTCAAGGTGGGCCTCTCATGCACACATGAGACGTTTGACAAAGCTCCCGCGCCATGCGTGCCGGTTTGAGG
Source organism: Deuterostichococcus epilithicus (assembly GCA_033439295.1). Taxonomy (NCBI): domain Eukaryota; kingdom Viridiplantae; phylum Chlorophyta; class Trebouxiophyceae; order Prasiolales; family Stichococcaceae; genus Deuterostichococcus; species Deuterostichococcus epilithicus. The sequence continues at coordinate 1,949,720 of JAVTLE010000004.1, read as the reverse complement.
TACTTGGCTCCCGGGATGTGTTACGATCGTGGGGGGGTAAGTCGCGCAAGCTGGCGCGTGGGCGACGAGACCTGTCGCGTGGCCTTTCCAACGCATAGAAACTGTGTTTGATGGTGGTCAGACCGCCCCACGGCGCGTGGCGCGGCCCACGATGGGGTGGAGACGTGTGCATGCATGTTGGGGAGTTGGCTTGAGTGCGCCGCACGAGGTGGGGGGCCCAACCATGTGCTTGCCACACCTTTGGGTGCATGCATGGCCCCCCACCCCTCCCGTGCGCGCGCCGTGTGTTGCACGCCGTGTGCCATCACACCCCCCGGGACCTCAATACTTAAGCACTTTTATTTACCCAGAAACACTCGATTTCCTGGAAAATCCGGCGGGGGAGTGCCCCCCCTTTGGTGCCGTTGCATGCGCCCACGGCGGTGGCAAGGCCGGCCCTCTTACACACGGCATGCCCACGACCTACTGAGGTGCCACGAGGGTGGCGGCGCCCTAGGTGGGGCCACAACGCCTCCCACCTCACTAGTTCGATGAGGGGGCCACTAGCACAACCACCACACCCTCTTGCAAGTGCCACCATGGCAAGGGGTGGGGCGCGACACCACGAGCGCCACTCCAGACGTGTACCCTGAGTGTGCACCTTCGTTTTGCTACCCCACCCCCCGCCATCCACGCCCTACAAGCCGAGCTATGAGGCGCACAATGGGCAAGTGCTCTTCATGCACTCACCCTAAACCCAAGGGTGGTCCGCCGAAGGCAATTCGTTTGGAGGTACTTTAAGCTCGTAGGACGCCTGAAAACTGAAACTGCAGAATGTGTTCACTGCCATTAGATCTTCAAGACTCCTCGCGTAGGCATCCTGCTGCAGCACGCGTGCAGATGTACCAAGGCGCCTGGTGACGTCACGCAGCGCTGCCTCAGGGCGCAAGCGCAAAAGCAGCAGCATCACCGCCGCCCTTTCTGTCTTCGTCGCTAGGACATGAACCTTGGCCTCAGAAAAGCCTCAAGAACGTTTCGCGGTGCTATCTAGCATGCTCAGGACCCTGTAATTGGGTGTAACAGTTTGGCGTCCAACGCCAAACGTTGGGCCTTTCAGGTTTTAGTTAGATCACCTTCGGTGATTCAAACTTATGCACTTAAGTTTTCCGCCTGGCCGTAGTAAACCCTAAGAGTCATTCGACGGGAAACCTCCTCCGCCTTCTGCCGGTGTCACCCTGCGTCTTCAGGTCTTCCGTGGTCCGTCAGCTGTTCCTTGGGCCAGTCTGCAGACCTTGCGTGAGGCAGGCGCCTCGCGCTGCGGCCGGCCGTGCGAACGGCGCCCCGGCAGCCGGCGTTGTAAGATTTGGCGAGTTGATGTAAGAATCGTTTCCGCGCCCTTAGTACGATTTTCCATAGAACGGGGGATGATTCTGGGATTTACCCCTCTGGTCCTTTAACGAGGGTGGTATTCGCGATTGCCAGACGCAGACTGTGATTCGGAAGCCTTCCAACTGCAGAGCAGTCCGCACAGCTTCGTTGGCCCCACACGCTGATTACGACCGCAATCGAAGCAGCTGCCCGGCGCTCGAGAGCAACAGCTGCCAACGCTTTGCCCAGATCACGGTGTGGGTTTATCGTCTGCTACCAACCTGCATCTAGACTGGCACCAGGTGGAGGAGCAGTCATAATAGCTGTATATGCCAGCAGTTGCATGTGCGGTACCCCACGCATGGTGGACAATCCATTCTGTAACCACACTTCCGGTGCAGGTGCATAGTGCCCGTGAGAGCCACACGACTGCGACTTCAGTTTGTTTCTCAGATCTAAAAGGCTCCTGCTGAGGCATATCTGCATCTCTGGCTGTATCTCGATCTGTTCGTGTACATTCATGTACAGATCAGCCACTGAAGTAACTGCGCAGCAGGGGTACTGGCATAAGTGATCGCATATGCCAGCTTTGCATCGTCCGTTGAGCAGCATGAGAGTGGTGTCAGGACGCTGGCAACCGCACAAGTGTATGCATGGCATAATGTATGTATGGGTGACGTCGGATCTGTGTTGTGTCTTGCAGGTGACGATGGCTATTGCTGTGAAGTTGTGCAGTGTGCTGAGTCCTCAGTCCTCACTGCGTGCAGGTGTTGCAGGTCACGTGACAAGCCATCTTCATCTCAAGAACGCCTCGCCAACCCGCACCCGCAAGAGCGCCCTCAACACCCAGATTTTGCGCAGGGTCCCATTGCTGTGGTTCCATTGTTGAAGTCCCATTTTTCTGTGCCTGTCGGCACCAAACCCCACCCCGTCAACCCCTCCCCCTCTTCCCCTCCCCCCCAACCACCGTGTTCCCTTTCGGAACACTCCCTTGTCCAACCTCTCGCAAGCGTCAGGCACCGATCAGCTGCCCGTGTGCCATGGCGATGAATACGCTGCAATGCAATAGGGTGACATGCATTGCGGCGGAAACGGTTGGGGTCAATCACATGCCGCTGACCAATGTGCTCTACTTTTCACGACATTACAACCCAGGCTCAGCGAAGTATGAGCAACTAGCAGCGAAACGCGCGGACTGCACCGCGGTGCGGTAGCATTGCACCCGGCGCGCCGACGTGTGACCTGTGCCCAACGACGTTTGACGAGGGCCGTTTTCCATCCTGCACATCGACGCGGCCGCCAGCCAAACCCAGGTGAGCCTGCAGAGCTGGCGCAAGGGCTTGCTAGAAGAGGGCATGTCGTCGCTCTTCGAGGTTGAACTGTGGCGGCTCTGTCCTCTTGCCCTGCTGAACTGCGGCACGATCAGCCGGATGATCCGCAGCTGTTGGGTGTTGTGTAGTGGCAGGCGGCGCTGCATCTGCCGCTGCACAACTTCCAACGTGCTGAGCAAATTGACCTTCTGGATGCCGTTGGAGGATCAATAACTGGACGCCGTCACAGAGCGTGCGGCACAGCTCTGCGGCACTGTGCTGCTATTGCCAATGCCCCGCAGGGTTTGGTGCCCTTCTACCGCTTGGGAGTTTGCCACATTGCCACAGCTTCTCTCTGTACTCTCGTCTGTTGCGCTGCGGTGTTTAGCGAACTCTCTAATCCGACCCGCGAAAGGATGCATTGGAGCAAGAAATTATACTAGGTACCTATCTAGCAAAGCGCCCACGACTCTGGGACTCAATGTCTCAGGTCACCAAACCCATAACTTGGGCAGTGCCGACCGCGGGCAAAGCCTCTCATAATCTCCGTTTCCTGCGTATAGGATATCTTTGCGCTTGGGGCAATGTCGCAGTTAATGAGGTCTAACCGAGACGCGACTATTGCTGGTTGAAAACTAAATCCAATCCCCGTCATTGTGGCCTCGGCCCTCTGACAATTTCTGGACGGAGGGCGCTTCGGCTGTATCCCTCCAAACCCCACATCACATCACCACCCAACCCCCTTCCAAACCCCACACACTCTGCTCACACACCACACACCACTGATGCCCTGTCTATCAGTGTTGGATTCACGTTTTCGCAGGTGGTGAGAGAGGAAGCCCCAGCGCTGGCGGGCGAGGCCGCCGGTGATGATGCCGTTCCGGCAGCAGCCCCCCAGCACAGTGGCGAACGACAGCGCCGCTAGCAGCGAACGGCGTCTCTCTAGCTGCGCCACCAGCCGATGGCCCGATCGACGCGGGGCGCATGTGCGTAGTGGGCCGCCACAACGCTGGGCGCGGCGGTGGTGTGGGCAAAGCTATGGGTAGATGAGGAGGAACGCAAGATTCCAGCACCTCGATCCAGCACCGATGCTTGACTGCCATCTAAATTGGCAACCGGCGGCGTGCGCCCATCGGCAAGCCTGGCAGTTGCACAAGATGGATGGTCTGAATCTGGATGTCCAAATAGGGGTTTAGCAATAAAGCGAGGGTGCGGCGGCAAGCGGCGGCACACTGAAGCAAAGTCAAGCCTCCAGGCTGAGTGTCCAAGCTAGGTCGCTGTGTGCGCAAGGGCTGGTATGCGGACTACTGATTTCAGTTTGAGCACCTTCCGTGCTCCTACCCTATGCTCTTGAGTTTTCGCCTGGCCGTAGTAAACCCTAAGAGTCATTCGACGGGAAACCTCATACGCCTTCTGCTGGTTTCAGTCTGCGTCTTCAGGTCTTCCGTGGGCCGTCAGCTGTTCCTTGAGACAGTCTGCAGACCTTGCGTGAGGTAGGCGCCTCGCGCTACAGCCGGCCGTGTGAACGGCGCCCCGGCAGCTGGCGTTGTAAGATTTGGCGAGTTGATGTAAGAATCGTTTCCGCGCCCTTAGTACGATTTTCCATAGAACGGGGAAGCACACCCGTCCTATGAAACCACCCTTATGACGAGGGTGGTATTCGCGACTGCCAGACGCAGACTGTGATTCGGAAGCCTTTCGGCTGCAGCGCAGTCCACTGGCAGGTTGCACGGCTGCTGCAGCTGGCAACCACTGCGCGCTGCAGCAGGTTGCATATGGGGCGTTTCGGAGGCATCAACCACGGGGGATAATTTTGGGCAAAGTGTAACTTTCGCCCAGCTTCCGCTCGTGGGTAAGTTCATCCGCCCACCAGCCAAGTACCAGGGGGGCTGTTCATGTCCAAGCTGGGGATGCTCGCCTGCCGAGCTGCATGCGGCAAATCGCGCCTGCTCGTTTCAGCAGACGTCAAGAGTGCTTTTGCAGTGATGTGCGAGCACTTTCGGCCTGGGAACTCACGTCGCGCTGACGCTGATGCACACTTCAATGACTTCATGTATTTTTTCCTCGCCCCGAGCCGTGAGTGGCCTGGAGCATGCTGATTAGCTATCTGTATGAGTCCTGCGATCGTATCAGCATGAGCATGCCATGCCGTTTTCGCCACAGGGTGGTGTTCAGTGCTGTCATTCCTCGGCCGGCCTGATTAACGACCTGGCTGCCCCCCTTCGACTGGTCCCTTTCGATCAAACTCGCGTCTCGCCCCCGGCGAACGCCCATTGTTTGGTTTGGCGTTTGGCATTTCCTCGAAACAGTTTTAGCAAGAACCCTGGAACAAACAGCTTCCAAACCTAGGGTTGGCAGCCAACCGGTAACCGGGGTTGGTCCTAACCGGGTAACCGGGGTTACCAACCGGTAACCGGGGCCGGAAATCCGTTTACCTCCCGGTTACCAGCCGTTCCCCATTCTAACTTATGTGGATTCTAGCTACCGCCAGGGGGTATGGCGGCGGCTCGGGGGAGTGGCGGAGGGAAATGGGCTTTCTGTGCCACTAAACAGCGGCAACACTTCCCGAAACAATTTTCTTCACCCCCCAAACGGTTACACACCACCAGCTGCACCTTGTTGTCCATCTGGGGGTCCATTACTGTCAGGTCCACGCCATTCGATGTCGAATTGCACGAAACTTTGGCATCATGCAGTTTTGTCTCAGAGGCTCGAAAACCAGACAGTAATGATCAGCGAGGTGAGACAAGTCCATTTCCGATGAGTTTGGGCAAAAAGGGCGAGGTAACCGGCAGAAACCGGTTAGTAACCGTGGTAACCGTAACCGGTAACCGTAACCGGTCCCAACATCCTGTTACTGCCAACCCTATCCAAACCTGTTGCTGCGACGATGCGTGTGATTGCCAAATCAGGACGTGCAACTTCAGTCCCGCTCTGCATGAGCAATCGTGGTGGAAGCTGGACAAAGTTTCAAGATGCCCTTGATAATTACCAGACAATGTAAAGCTGAGCCATCCCGTCCACAACTGCTTGCGCGAGCTGATGCGCATCTGCAGAAGTTTGGATACGCCCAAACAACTGTTGCAGTAACAGGCGCGGCACAATGCTGCCGTCCGCGGGATTAATCTCCAATTACAAATCACCAAAACCCCGGAAGCTTTTGATCCGCTGGGCAGTGCCACTATTTCGAAACTGGAGAAAGCCCCCAGCCGGCGCTCTGGCGATCAGCGATGCGCCTCGGTACTGCCGGGGCCCACAGTTCGTCTTCGTCTGAACGAATCTAGTGGCAATCATCGATATTCGCTCGTGCCTGGGCCGCAAATGCCGCCATTTGGCTGCGCATTCTACCCGCTTGCGCTTGGGGATGCGCTCCATCGTTGCGAGGACACTACTTGCTGCGCAGCGCCGCCAAGTGCCGTTGCTGCGCGATGGATGTGACAGCCCGTGTCAACTCATCTCCTGGCTAACATGCGAGGACGCCACAAAGATCAGCGTGCTCCTGACTCAGCTGATTGCAGACTTGTACATACTGGCCACACAGAGCCTGCGCCTAATCGATCCCAGTTTCATGTATCCTTGGGTGGCGGCACCGTGTATCGCGCCGCCTCCTCGAAGTAGGCTGGGAAGCCCACCATTTGCTGGATCACCTGCAGGCACGCATTCCACACAGGCTTGCAGGGGTATGCATGCAACATACCTACTCTGGGCCTGACGGGTCGAGGAAAGGTGGCATGTGCCTCGCTCGTGATGAGATAGGCTGCGCTGACACCCAGAACAGTCTGTGAGCCGGATGTCACCGTCACCTCGAGCTCACCTGGAACGAAGGCAGGTCTTCTGGAGGCGGGACCTTCCCGTCTCGAAGCCCTGCCAGCGCACGACGCATCGCTGCGGCGGCGACGCCGATGAGCGACAGCGGGTACGCCACGATTGCAAAGCCCATCTCGGCCAGCTCTGCCGGCGGCAGCAGCGGAGTGCGCCCGCCGCCCTCCAGGTTGTTCGCCATCTGCAGCGTGAGCAAGGGCAGCAATTCTTCTAGGTCTGCCCGATGTCTGCAGCCTGCCGACTGTTCCAATGTCGACAACATGGGACACGTGAGCTGCTTCGTGTTGAATCAGGCAAGCGCACGCACCTTTGGCACCAATGCAGCGGCGCCGGGCAGTGACGCCAGGGCCCTCAGCTCGTCCACGCTGGCCAGGGCATCAACAAACAGCACGTCCGCACCTGCGCGCGACTCATTGGTCAGCACCATTGGCGTGGGAACAGGATTTTGCCCATGACGAGATGTGGCTCCTGGACATGCAGCAGGTACAAAACGAGGCGACACCTGCTTCGGCGAATGCCGTCACGCGCGCGAGCGCCTCATCAAGCGACACAGCCTGCCGCGCGTCTGTCCTTGCAACGATTACGATGTCCACGCCCTCGATCCTGCGAACAAGGCGAGTGAGCGGGCTGCAGACAAGCTCTCAAGACAGGCATCATCTCCGCTTGCGTCGAAACACCAGATGAAACCTTACGAAGTAGGGATGCGTCGAGGTGAGCAAGTACCTGGCGTCGCAGGCGGCGCGGACGCGGGCGACAGCCTCATCGCGCGACACGACACGCTTCCCCGCCACATGGCCGCAGGATTTGGGCCACACCTGCAGCAGGAGGTTGCATTATCAATATCATATAAGGGCTGTTGTAGGGGACCGATGTCCAGACGCCAACGTCAAGATGCTTTGAGCTGCTTCGATTACCTGATCTTCGATGAGCACTCCTGCCAAGCCGGCAGCGGCAAAGCCCCGCACAGTGCGCTTGACGTTCATTGCATTGCCATAGCCCGTGTCCCCGTCGGCGATGATCGGCAGGCTCGGTGCAGCCTGCGCTGGAGGAACCAATTATGTGGTGTTGTTTGCCGGACATTCTGACGTGTGACAACCTCCATCCAGTGCGGTTCAGGCCTGGCCGTTTTCGCTCACATCTGAGCAGAGATAAGAAGAGGGCTTCGTGCACACCTCCACGGCGCAGCGTGCGGAATCGAGGACTTCGGCATACGACAGCAGGCCGGTGTCGGGCGCGCCGGCGCGCGCGGCAGCGACACTGAAGCCGCTCAGAAAGCCTGCAGGGAAGCCTGCGTTGGTAACGACACGCGCGGCGTTGCGGAGGCTCCAGCATGGCACACTGTTGTGCGGCACCTTGCGGTCCCAAACAGGCGCGAGCTGCAGACAGATGGTCAGGCAGGGTCTGCTCGGCAGCGGCCTGTTCACCTGCTTCTTCGACCAGGCGCGCGCTCAGGCCATCAAAGCACGCCGGCGCCTGCGCGCGGGCGCGTCAAGTCAGTGCAGTGCTGCAAGCTCAAGCTGCATGCAATGTCCAATAGGGACAGAGCGTCGCTGCGTGCACCTCCACGATGGTGTCTTCAGCCAGCAGCTGCCGCAGCCGCGCGGCTTTGGTTTGCCGCTGCTGACCGCCGTTGCCACTGTCCGGCGATGCACATCCAGCGGGCTGTGCAGCGCTTCGATGCTGCCGGCGTGCCGTGCGCCCTGCTGACAATATGATCTTGCAACGCAGTCGGGAGCGCTGGGTGGTGGGCAATGATTCGGCATGTGGCACCACATGGGGTGTGCGCCGGCATGTGATGGCATGCGGCTGTGCGGCCGACGGCTGAAGGGTGTTCGCTGCCATGTTCTCCCACATGTCAGTGTTGGGAAGCCGCACACACGTGAATGTGGCTTGCAGTCCTGCTACAAGTCTGGATTATTCAATGATACTCATTCATGTTGATCCTGACGCTGCTGCACCTCACTTGAACGACCTGATGACCGTTGTATCTCAACATGCGCCAAACTCGACATTGTGCCAAGAAGATTCAACCATCTGCAATCCCAAAGCTTATTGATGCAGGTCTGCGAGCATACGATCTGGCTTGCGGTCCGCGCAACGCTCTGAAAGCCGAGAGTGCACCGCTACCTCGTTCTGCAAGACTCCCTACTCACCTCTTCGGAGGTGCAGGCAAGTGCAGAGCCAGCAAATTCGCCAAAGCGCACCTTCCACCCCTCTTGTAAGTAAAGCAGCAGCTCGTTGAACCTGCCATTGGCTGGCAGGCTCGTACGTTCCATCATTCATCCAGCAGATCCTCACTTGAATCGCTCTGGAGGTGCAGTGAAACCCACTACAACAACGTGGATTAGTTCTGTTGCTGATCTGTGAGCGCTGCCTGACGGCCTGCGCAAAGGCTGCATCCGTGCCAGCGGTAAGAGCCCCCATGTGCATGCTCCGCGTGCACCTGCGCAAGTGCCAGCATGATCGCATGCCGTCCAAACTGCGACCTCCTGCGGGTCGTTCGTGTGCTGTTTGGACTCGACAACTCGCCCCACATCGGTCTGCCAGTGGCGTGTGCGCCACGGCGCCATGCCGCAGCGTCCGCAGGTGCACGTCATCGCCACACAATGCGGAAGGTCAGGTTGACACTCAGCCGCACTGCTCCGACAGGTGTCGCACGCCCGAACCAAGGCAGCAGCGCAGTCGGCAAAGCCTGCATTGAGTCATGGCTGATGGTGAGGTGGCAGCCCCGGCGGCGGCGGCAGCAGATGGCGGCGACGGGCGGGCAAAGACGCCATCGGACTTCCTCAAATCCATCAAGGGCAAGCCCGTGGTGGTGAAGCTCAACTCGGGCGTCGACTACCGGGGTGAGGCTCTCTCGTCTGCCGCAGGGCTGCTTCCCTTTGCTGTATGATTCCCAAGGTACAGCCCTCCTGGCGAGCGTATTGCGCATGGTTGCTTTTGGTGACAGGCGGAAGCTCAGCAGCACTCTGCCGCACGCAGCATGCATCGCACCAGCGGTGCCGGATGTGCTGTTTTGTCCAGCGCTTGCCTGGCGATGCGCGTGACGACCTGACACGCAGGCATTCTTGCGTGCCTGGATGGGTACATGAACATTGCCATGGAGCAGACGGAGGTGAGCTGCCCGGCGAGTGACGCGACTGTGATGCATGCTGCTAATGGTGCTGCCATGACAACCCGATGTGATGTCGAGACCGCTCGTATGCAGGAGTATGTGAACGGCCAGCTGAAGAACCACTACGGGGACGCCTTCATCCGCGGCAATAATGGTGCGGCCGCCCTTGCTTCTCTAGCAACTCGTCGCCTGGCCCTGTTCTGACGTGGAACAGGTGAGACAGCTTGTCCCTTGGAGAATGCTGTGCCTGGTATGATGTTCACACTCGGACCTGTGTTGCTGCAGTGCTTTACATCAGCACCGTCAAGGCGGGGGGCGATGGGCGTGACGCAACCATGTTTGGCAGTATCTGAAGCGTCAGCGGTGGATGACTGAATCACAGCCGAGGCCGGCATGCAATGCATCATCGGAAATGAGGCGCTACAGACATGCCTTGGGTGACAGGTGAAGCATGCCGCGACTTGCAGGGCGCGACACAGATGCAGCACAGAGCGCCGTCTGGTGGGTCTGCTACTGCTGCTCTGGTTCTGGGTTCTTTCAAAAAACTATCTGACGTGGCGGTCAGCACCCCTGTGGCAACGTTACTGCGGCGTGCGCACATTCTGAACTGCTTCGCGAGCAGTGTGCTTGCACATGTGTCGTCTTGTGGCCACGAATCTGTGTAATGTGCTCTTATCGCGCATGTACGATCCCAGGCCGCCTTGCTGTTTGGCATGGCAGTGGGGAGCTGTTGCTTCCGGCATCCGGATCTGCTTCCCTTCACATGCATGCGCTGGAACCTCGCTGCAGCAGGTGCAACACTTTGACACCGTGATATACGCTCTCCGAGACTCCTCAAAGTGACGTCAGAGGCCGGCAGAACCTCGCCGCAGCGTTTACACCGCAATCTTGGCGGCTGCTGGCTTGCATTAGAGGCCAGACCAGGCAATCCGCAGGCTGTGACCCGACTTCACTTTGAGCACTGCTCTGGCGTAGGAATTCTCGATCGCTGATATAAGACTCGCGGCGCGAACGCCCCAGGCTTCTGAGGCTCCTCAACAGCCGAACGGCGGTGCTGCTCCCCAAAGTCTCGCATGTCTCATCCACTGGAGCGGTTTATATAGCTGGACAGCGTGAGACAAGGGCGCATCGTGCACGCATCCTGCCGTTACCATGGCGGAGGCTGCCGTGGAGAGAGTCGGGCAGGCGCTGTTAGATGCGCCCCTGGAGTCTGCCAACAATGTCGGCCCGCTGCTGGCCGAGCTTGCGCAGCCCGAGGCACACGATGAGGTGAGCTGCATCTTTGTGATGGCTTGACTGGTTTCTTTCTGAAGCTCTTCTGGTTCTGCGCATCTGCTGTGGGCGGCGCGTCCCAACATGTGCTCGCCCGTGCGTGCGCCACAAGACGATCTCGCCCACGCAGGCCGTGCTGCTGACCGCCATCGAGGCTCTCAAGCTTTTTTTCGTGGACGCTTTCGCGTCCGGCCAGATGCAAGGCACCAAACGGCAAAAGGTTCGGCACGCATTCCTCAAGGGGGTTGAACCTCCATGTGCTGATGCGCCCGTGCTGATGTGCAAGTCGGTCTTCCTCATCCCCGCCGCTTCCGAACCGGCAGTGCTGCTGGTGCACAGGGAGAGGCAAGCGCAGCGATCGGCAGCCAGGACGCGGCGGCTGTGCATGCAGCGTGGCTCGCGCGGCAGTATGCGCTGTTCCAGGAGCGCCTGCTGGCGCTGCTGGCTGGCTCCAGGGCCACGCTGCAGGTGAGCTGGTGTGCAACGAGAACCAGCTCCATCCGAACCAGATCCGCCGCAAATTCAGTAGTGCTCTGACAATGCACCAGGCAAACACAGCAGAGCTCTAGCATGTCCAGCCTGTCATGCTTCATTGGTGCGCACACCGGCAAGCATGCCTGGGGTACGCGGGGTGCTCTGCCACTGTTCCACCAGCAGGGCGCCGCTGCAAAGAGCATGCCAGCAGACTCGCACTGATCTCCCTTGACGCCTGGGCGCCGCAGGTGGCGGCGCTATCGGTGGTGCTGGCGGCGTCGCGCGGCGAGCGAACGGGCAGCTTCAACGTGGAGCTGTTCCGCAGGGCGCTGGCTGCGGGTCTGGGCGGCGCGCCCACCGCCAGCGGCGAGCTGCTGGGCGTGCTGACCGCCAAGTACATGGCGTTTGCCGACGTCAGGTGGGTCTCGGGACGATGGTGCGGCGTTGCATCGGCTGCGCCCCAGCTGCATGACACGAAGAAACACTACAGACCTGCGGCAGGGGCTGGCCACCAGGCTGCCGAGTCAGCACAGCTCGACGCTGGGAGTCTGCCCGCCAGCTGCCAGGACCATCGAAAGGGCTGGCATGCAGAACAGCAGTGAATTTTGTACACGGCCATGCCGCACGACTGCTACTGTCAGCCAGACGGCAAGCGTGCAGCTTCACACAGGCACGGCTCTGTTGTGCAAAGCGAGCACACCCAGGGCCACAGGCTCCATTTCATACATCTAAAATGCGGGACCTGACAACGAAATCCACAACAGGTACCATACGCTGGTGGCGGTCCAGTCGCTGGCGGCGCAGCTGACGGCGGAGTCGTCGAGCGGCGGCGGAGGCGCGGCGGAGCGCGCCCGCCCGCTGTTCGAGGTTATGATCAACACGCCGCCGTCGCCGCCGCAGGAGGGGTTTGTGGACGACCTCAAGTCCTGGTGCGGCGCTGCAGAGGTGGGCACACTGTTCTCTCTTCCCCAGGAAGGCAGTTCTGTCTCTTCCACATTCGTCAGCAGGCGTGTCCGAAGCTTGCTGTAGCAGGCGCAGCAGCTGCACGCTGCGGCCGGGGTCGTAGTGCCGATTGACCCTATGCAACCCTCGGCACTGCAGCGCCGGCGTCAGCGTGAATGGAACCCGAACAAGTACGCATGCACTCGATAATCGCACATCGGAAATGACACAGAGCGGCCAGGCGCGCGCCGCGGCAAGCACGCAGCGCCGCAAGCGCAAGGCGGAAGCCGGCAGCGGTGGCGGCGGCGGTGGCGAGGCGGTGCGCTGGCTCAGCTGGGAGCACCAGCGCCGAGCCTATGGGTGCGCAGGCACCGACCTCCCTGCCTTCCATCCATGCAACCCTGCAGCGGGCCCCCACCGACAGGCTAGCTGCAAGTCGCACCTGCACATACCAGCTGGTGGCCGCAGCTGCGGCGCGAGCTTCGAGCCTCTGGGGTCATGCATCCTCTGGAGGCCGCTGCAGAGCCTCTGCCTTGCCAACGCTGACGTGCCTGCGCAGGGACGCGTGGCTGGCGGTGCTGCGGGCGGAACTGCCGGCCGATGCCTACCACCGGGTGCTTGTACGCATGCACGACCTGGTCATCCCCTCCATCTCCAGCCCGCTCCTGCTGGCCGACTTCCTCTCCTCCTCCTGCGACCAGGGTGCGCCATCCCTGTAACAGCGCCCGCGTCTCTCCGCCTCCGCGCCATCTGCTCTGGCCAGTCGGCGTCAATGCAGCCTGCACCTCGCAGCCTGTCCACTGCTGTGCCCGTGACTGTGTGCTGTGCGCCTGCACAGCATGCACAAGTGTTCACAGGATACAGCCCTAGTTGCCACAAATTTCAGGACGATGTCATCTTCAATCGAACCTGGCTGCGGCGCGGCGCAGGCGGCATGACAGGCATGCTGGCGCTGAACGGCCTGTTCATCCTGGTCACGCGGCACGGCCTGGAGTACCCCGCCTTCTATCGCCGTCTCTACGGCCTACTCACCCTGGACTCCTTCCAGGTGCGCATGCTGCACGACTCCGCGGCCCACTTCAGTGCAGGCATGCTGGCCCGTGCTGCTGATTCTCATCGAAAGTCCACGTGCAGCACGTCTGACAAAGTGGCAGCGTGCCGCTGCTGACTGGCTGCGCAACTGAATTGGTACCCCAGAGCCACCTCGAGCGAACGTGCATGCGTGCCGCCTGTTGCCACAGGCGAAGCAGCGGGTGCGCTTCTTCCAGCTGGCGGACGTGTTCCTGGCGTCAGGCATGGTGCCCGCCTACACCGCCGCCGCCTTTGCCAAGCGGTTCGGGCGCCTTGCACTGCGGGCGCCGCCAGCGGGTCCGCCTTTGCGCTCTTGCAGTCACTCCTCGGCTGCTGCGGATGCTCTGGTGATTCTTTCCGAGGGTTGCTGCAGCCTTCTGGCTGCAGGCGATGGCTTGCTCATTCTGCAGTACAGTTGACATGCTGACACTAGACACATACCGTTTCCCCACAGGTGCAGCCATCTGCCTGGCCTTCATCCACAACCTGCTGCGGCGGCACCCCGCGTGCACGCAGCTGCTGCACCGCCCCGCGCCCGCGCCGCGCACAGGTCAGGCTCGCCTTTTCTTACCATTGCAAGAACGTGGGATTTCGGCTGTCGCATGTCTGCAGCGCCTGCGCACGGACCAACGGGCAGAGCAGGAGCTCAGCGGTCAGTGGTCAATGAAGGGCCGAGTATGATGTTCGTGTCGTGCACGCACAGCCTCATGCAGCTGCAACGTAGCCGAAGTTGCTCCTTGTGTTGCTGCAGGAGAAGATGCAGAGCCGGCTGCGGCGGCAGAGGAGCCCGAGGCAGCCGCATCAGAGGCGGCGGCCACGGCTGACCCGGCGGTCAGCGACCTGCCGCCGGCAGCGGCGCGGCAGCTGGTAACGATAGCGGGCCAATCCACGCGTGACAGCCGCGTCGCGGCAGCCACGGGATCGCCGGCAGCACCGCCGGTCAGCGGCCTCCGCGCCAATGGCCTGGCTAACGGCACTGGCAGCCACGATGTCGGAAGCAGCAGCTCCAACGAGGACGCTGCCGCCGGCGCCGCCACGCCCAATGCCGGCCAGGCTACCGAGCCAGGCACGGCGGCAGCGGCGGCGCCATCTGCAGCTGCTGAGCCATTTGGTGGCGGCGCAGCAGGCTCGGCGGCACTCTCGGGAGTGGACGTGTATGACGAGGCGGAGGCGGATCCGACCAAGTGCCGCGCTCTGGAGAGCTCTCTGTGGGAGCTGGCGGTGCTGCATGCCCACTACGACCCGCAGGTGACAGTTCAATCGCCGACCTGAGCTCCCGAGCCCATGGACGGGGGGCATTTGCTGCTGCAGTTGGGCGCCAGGGTGCAAATGGGATGCTTCATGCTGCAGCGCCCCTGGAGCGCTCATGCCACACCTGATGTCGCTCGTCCTGCACAACTGTCGGCGTTCAGCCTGTTTTTCAGCATCAGCCCTGCCATCAACAGATCTGCTCAGCAACCCTGCATCTGCTGCCACCAGGTCGCGGCCTTTTCGTCCATCCTGGACAAGGACCTGGCAGACAAGCGGCGCACCGCGGAGGTGGACATTCAGCCGCTGCTTGGCGACAGCTACGCCTCCCGCATCCAGGCGGAGCTGAAGAAGCGGCTCAAGACAGCGCCGACAGCCTTCTACTCGCAGCCGCCCACTGCGCTGTTTGCCGCGGACGTGGCGGAGAGCGCCTTTCCAGGCTGGGACTTCAGCTGAGCGCTGCGCTGAGGCAGAGCTGTTTCCAGTGGTCCGGTTTCGGCCGTTTCAAGGCTGCAACGGACCGTAGTGGAGGCTGTTCTGCTTGACGGCAGCGGCTCCGTGACGATGCATGACGGTGCAGTAGCGGCATTGGAAGCCATTGGAAACCAGCTTTGAAGCGTGGTTGCAGCCAGTTTGGGCCCCAGCCGGGATGACAAGACTGCGTTCAGCAGGCTTTGGAGATCGATTGTGGCTTTGGCAGTCGGCTCCGACCGACTGCGTGTTTCACCGCCTACCGCGGCAGTGATTGGGTTTGGGTTTGCGTCTGGCATGAATGGCACACCTTTACTGCTCTCAGTTGCCTCAAGCTGCACATCCCTGATCAGCCCATGTGAGGTTGGCGGGTATGATAAACCCCCGCTTCAGCCTTGACACAGCGACTCGCCTTTGCAATCCCAAGACATACAGAAAGAAGGGCCTTTTCGCTGCCGTTTGCTCGTCGCAAGCAAGCCTGCGATACACTGTGCTTCCGCACAGCAGTCCCTCTAGACGAACGCAGACACGACTGCGGCAGAGTCTTCGTGTGGGGCTGCGGAAGAGAACAGGTGTCGCGGCTCTTTGAGCGCCTCGTGTTTGATCCACGGCGCCAGTCATGCAGTACCACCATGGCATCCCTGTAAAGTCAATTGCCTGCTCTGTCGTTCAACGCAGGAAAGGCATGACAGCACGTCAGCCAGGTCAACTGCCGCAGCCCGCCGCTGCGATCGTGGTGACATGGACACGCCCTGCTGCAGCTCTGGATTTCACCTGCTCACTGACGAGCGGCGCCGCCCAGACCCCAGGTAGTTCAAAATTCTTTCCAAGATTTGCCATTTGCTTCTTCATGACCATTCAGGCATGCTGTTTTGTAGGTCTGCGCAGCTCATCGTGCTTGTCTGGTATGCTGCAGGGTCCCAGCAGGTGGTCTGCATTGGTCAGGCCCGGCTGCTGCCGATGGAGCGCCCGCTGGGGCGCTGGACAGCATTTCAGGCGGCCCCGCTGCAGGGCCTCTTTCCCCGCATCTATGGCGGCCTGCTCTGAAAGCCGTGTGTTCCTCTGCCAGAGCAGGTGTGAATGTGTCATGGTGTGATGAGCGCACTGTGCTCGCCGCCGACCAACTCCTGCCCGCCTGCATAGGATCGATGCCTGCATTCCGTTGATCCCGAGTAGTACCTCTTCAATCTGCTGGCTGGTGTCTTGCAGATGCCCTGGCGATGCGTCGTTCTGCACAGGCGCAGCCGCTGCCGCCCGAGGAGCCGCTGGTGCTGTGGGACCAGGACCGGGCAGCGACGTGCGCCGACCTGGTGCGAACCGAATTATGAGCGACTGTTTGTCGGTTCCTATCGTCAGCTGTGCATGTGCTTCCACACAGCTGACGCTGTGAACCCAGGGCTACCTGGATGTAAGCTGTCAACGAAGGCAAACATGCTGCGCTAGCTCAACACCACTGGTCCACTGCCCACCACTATCTATGCCCAGCAGGTGCAGCACGCGCTGGCTGGTGGCGATGCCGAGGCGGCGCTGCAGCTTGCGCAGCGTGCCATGGCCGCCCAGCCGGCGCGCAACTCTGTGAGCAAGCCGGTGAGCAAGCGGGAGGCGGCCACTGCCATCGCGGCAGCGCTGGATCAGGCAGGGCCCACAGTCCGCTCAGTTGGTCGTCTTACAAGCCCGACTGCGTGTCTGCAGCTGCAGTAGCGAGGTGTAGCGCACATGGAAGCGAGCATGCTGCCGGATCGATTGGGATTTCACCCTGCTTTTGATGCCGCTGCTGCCCATAATCCTGGATGCAGGGTCAGCGCAGGCGGACGTGCTGATTGAACGCACCATGGAACGATACTGCGATGCCTGAAGAGCTGCTGGGCGTGATGAGCAGCAACCGATGTCCAAACAGCAGCGACTGCAAATAAGGCGTGATGGTGCGATGGCGGCAGCAGCAGCAGCAGCAGCAGCAGCATCAGCGCAAATGACTCCAGGCTTCATGCCCATCAAAGTGTACCCATAGCTACATGCAGGACAAACTAGCGCCATGCAGGCAGCATAGGATCCTGCCGGCTGCTGCTCACAGTTCGAGTGTGCGAATAAGGTGCAGCCGCCCAAGCACCTCAGCAAGGGTCCATTGCATGGAAAGATAACTGAAGATTTTCATCGTGGTGACGGTGCCGCATACATTTGTGACATCCACACCACACTAATTTGCACTTTTGCTAGCCTCCTCAATTGCTGCAAAGGGGTCGACCGCTGACACTCCACAGATGCCTAATCTCAATCCTGAACCCTACGCCAAGGCTGAATGACGCAAAAAAGAGTGAGTCTAAACCACCATACAGCTGAGACGCGAATGCTGGCAGAGAAAGCCGAACCCCTGAAACACATCTTCCCTGAGCTCGAAGTATTGCAACGCTGCATCCCAATGACGCTGCCTGGGGAAACCCGCTGCGAAATGCAATCCCGATGATATGGTACATGCCGCTGGCGAAAGAATCGTCCCACACGGGCGATGCCTGCGCCTGCTTCACCCGTTGGAGTGAATGCTGCACAGGGCGACCAGACTACAATCAGCTGCCAGTCGCAAGGCGGAAGCGCGAATGAATGTGTGACTCAAATCGGCGGAGTCCTGATGTCCGCACCCACATTCCTGCTGCTGCGCAAGGTCTTCTGCTCCAGGACCCCACTGCTCCAAGGTGCAGGAGCAGCAGCCGTGCTGCACCCAGCTGATGTCCGATCGTCCAGGCTGGGCTCTTCCGGCCATTCTGTGCCGCCGCCGCCGGCAGCGGCAGCTGTTCTCCAAGAGGCTTGGAGAGTTTCATAGCCGCTTCTCGCCGTGTGGGCAGCGCCCGCGGCCCCGCGGCGGCAGTTGCAGCTCTGCATGCTGGCGGGGCGCCCCTCGCTGCTGGGCGGCGCGTGCCGTGGGGCACACCCTGACTGCTGGGCGCCTCACACCGCCGAGGTAAAGCTGCCGATGCGGCCCGAGAGCGCGCGGCTCAGCACGCGCGTCGGGTGCAACACGCCGCGCAGGCTGCTGCCGAGCACGCCACCACGCTTGCCGCCGCCCAGCGCCGGCAGTGCTGCCTCGGCTTCCGCCGCCGCGTCGAAATCGGCGTCCAGCCGCTTCGTGGGACGGTCCGGCGCGCTGGCAAACGGCGACTGCGTCACGACGCCGCCCTTGCGCGGGCTGCCCCTGCCGTATGCGCAGCCGCCGTCGAACATGGGCAGCGGCATCGCCGCCGCGTCTGCCGCCGCGGCGCCGTACGCCGTAGCCAAGGCGACGGCAGCAGCCGCCGTCTCGGGCGACGCGCGCTGCTGGCTGGGCACGGGCGCGGCTATGGGCGGCAGCGGCGAGATGAGGCCGCCTGCGACAGGCAGTAGCAACTGTGATGCGGCGCCTCGGGGTGCGGGTGTCATTGGAGCAGCTTCTAAGGCTGCTGTGTAGAGAGCAGCGAGCGGGGATCTGGCGATGCAGAGGTCGGCGGCAACTGGCGGGCTGTGGCAAAAGGACAGCGCTGCAGGTGCAGGGGCGAGGCCGGCAGCGGACCTGCGGGCAGCTTGGGCGGGGAGCCGGGCGGCGGCGCACGAGGCGGCGTGACCACCAGGTGGATGGGCTCGCCGGTGATGTTGCCCCGGCACTCCTGCGCCAGCGCCGCCACCTCTCCGATGCTCGTCGTCTGTGGCTGCGGCGCATAGCAGACACCAGCGAGCGTCAGCCCCCGCTTCCCTTCTCGCTGTCAAGTGGACCTGTCTCTGCCCTCCCTGGGCGTCAAGCACAAGCACGGGAGGCAGGCATGCCCGCGCCCGGGGGACTGCACAAGGAAGGCAAGATGGACCTTGTGCTACAGACTGAGAAAGTGGCTACGAGGAGCTCTGAAACCTCAGGAGGGCGCACCACGGACAGCAGAACCTTGCCGCTGGGCGTCTGCAGCCGCATCGTGATGTTGGGCTCCCCAAGTCCACGCATGCGCGAGAGCACGTTCTGCAGGTTGCTAAAACGAGTGTTGGAAGGCAGCACAGGAAGGATCGGGATGGGCATCCTCCGACATGCTGCAGTGGGAGCAACTCAGCAATTCGTCTGCAGCTGCTGGCCCACTGGTCTGGCCAGTTCCATTCGAGTGTTTGTTACCCTACCCTTGCGCCTTTGCTGCCGAAGGTTGGCAGCCAGCCCGGGGGCAGCACCCCTGGGGGCTGCACCCCTGTCCAACTGCAACCGCCTGTTCCAGAGCATGTGCACAAGCACAACAACCCCACCTGCACGGCCTGGCAGGTGTAGCGCTTGGTGCCGAAGGCGGACAGCGCCTCCCACTCGCCGTTGAGCAGCGTGCGCGCCGCGGCGGCGGCGTCAAAAGCCACCCGCAGCGAGCGCACGCCCGTCGTCAGCGCCGCATCCGCGCCCCGCGTCACCAGCCCCGCCGGCGGCCGCTCTGCAGCAAACGGACATGCCCCCGGCAGGTCATCGACTGGAAGCTTAAACCTGGTGCAGGTGGTTCAGGAGGACATGCCCGCCGCCATCGCGGTCAAGGTGACCCCGAAAAAGGAGACCCGTCCATGCAGCTTTTCTCAGTTGCAAGACACCGCTTCAAGGAGCGCTTCTGCCCTAGCTGCCTGCTCACCCGCGATGACGAGAGACTGTCGGTCGATGGGGATGCCGTAGCGGCCGCGAATGGCGAGGTGCACGTCCGCGACGATGGCCACGCCGTCAAACTCCAGCAGTGCCGTCGCGCCTGCCAGGCTCTGTGCATGCGATGAGGTGCGGCGCAATGATTAGAGGGGAGGGCGGCTCCGCCGGACACTGCTCGCCATCCAGCAGAACGATCAGGCACACAGCTCTGTGCCTAACAGCATGTCTCGTGCCTGCTGCATCCGCATGAGCACCAGATGCTGGCGGCGCCGCAGGACTGGGTGCGGCGTGGAGATCGGCTTGCGGTGATCCGCACCTGCACGGTCACAGACACGGCGGCGGCGGCGACGGCCGGGTCTGCGGACCGCCGGCGCAGCGGAGCGACCAGGTGCGTGTTGGCCCAGGCCAGCAGGCCGCGCCCCGCCCACTCCCGGTTGATGACCTCCGGCAGGAAGAAGAAGTTGACCCAGCCTGCAGCAGGGAAGGGGACGACCTCTGAGTCTGCCGGCACTCGAGGGGAGTTTGCTGGCCTTGCACACAGCAGGGAGTGGGTTTGATGCTTGGAGCGGCCTGCATGGACGACAGCGACTGCATTGTAGCAGGGGTGTGAAAGCCAGAACGTGCTTGCGGCGGCGCACCCACGAGGGCAGTCTTGGCGGAGGGGCGGTGCGCCAGCGACTGCGTCATCGCCTTGGCCAGGCTGCTGATGCTGGGCCGCGGCTGCAGGATGTCGCCACGCTCCTCTGCGGGCGAGTGTGATGATGCCCAGAATGAGTGTGGAGGTGAGTGGGTAGAGACACGCACGGGACCCGCCAGCGGATTCCAGAGCTCAAGCGCAAGGCACAGCCTGCATTCAGGCGCTGCTGCTGCTGCTGCTGCTGCTGCTGCTGCTGCTGCTGCTGCTAAGCTGCTGCTGCTGCAGCACAATTGCTGCAAGCCACAAACCTGCAAAGTGCGACCACGAGGTTTGCCAAGAGCCATACGTACCGAGGACGAAGATCTTGGTGCTGTCGGGGGACAGGCCGGATGCGAGGGCCACCGTCTCCTGCACCTGCCGCAGCGTCATGTCCGGCGCCTGCAGCCGGGCACGGCGGCGTGTGTGAGAGAACGATCGCCTGGCCATGGTTCTACAGGTGGGTTGTTGGAAGCATCTACAAGTGCCGGTGCGCCCATATTGTGTTGACCTGGATCTCTGCAGGCGCCGCAACCAGATGTGCGTCTCATATACGCAGATCAAGGGGCGCACCAGCGACACGGTGATGCTGCGGCCGCCAAGCATTCGCACGGTGCAGCCGTGCATTGCGCACGTCATGCACGGCGCCCCGCCTGACAGCCGCCCCAGCGACAGCGACCTGAGCGGCAGGTGTACAGTCTCACGTCAAGGATGCAAACCAACCGGCACCAGGCTGGTGTGAGGGCGGTGCTACGCCCAGCATGACGTTAGCGAGCAGGTCTGCCTTCACCAACGTCTACACAGCATGGTGGTATTGTGCTGCACAGCCACCCTTCACACAAGCCGATCGAGTGTTCGAACGCACTGACCAGCAGCCCGACTGAGATCACCGACATGAAACCAGGGCATCGACAGGCGGAAGTCGGAAGCAAATGGCTCGCCGCCGCAGGGAGCAGGGGTCGCGCACCCGAGGGGTCGCAGCGGCTTGGAGACCAGGCCGGCGGCGGAGCTCACAGCGGAGATGTAGGCGGCGCCAGCCAGGATGAGCGGCCTGGGCACCAGGTCCAGCGCGTCCTGTGGGCGGCAGGAGACAGCATGTTTAGCACAAGCATACCAGGTGCGGCAGCCCGGCACGGCGGAAGGGAGGCACTATAATTTGCAATATGCTGTGCGGCTGCCAAAGAAAGTTCCGCGGGCGGAAGTCGCTGGTAGGCGGAGACTTGTGCTTGCAGTGCCAACGTGAGACCCGCAGAAACAAGTCAGATGTCCGAGCTTTGAGGTACCTTGAGCACTCGCGCTGTTGAGTCGAGCGACGGCATCATGGCCAGAGCATCGCCCACCAGGGCGCTGGTGCCGTTCATGGGGGCTCCCAGCACCCCGTCCATTGCACCCACGACGCGGGGCGTCGCCGCTGCTGCGCTCGGCGCCTGCGTCGTCAGTCTGGTCGTGACTGCTCTGAAAGCCGCAGACAGGGACCTGAGGCGAAGCCTCCACCGCCATGCTGTCACAGGCGTTGATGTGTGCTGGGGCCTGCTGAGGTGCGAGGCAGGCGGCTGCCTCTGCCCAGCGCTACCAACAGCAGTAGAGTGGGATTGTGGTACGGCTTCTGAGGACACAGGGCTGACCGGAGATTGGTCTGCTGCCACTGCAGTAGGTCTCGATATGCAGGAACCCATCGCATTCTTGCACAGCGGCAGCCGGTTCTGTGAGCGTGAAAGTGCAAGTCGATACACGGTTTGAGTTGTGAGTATGCGCCAGAATCACCACTGGCTAGCATATGACCCCTCGCGCCGAGGTGCATGACGTGGAATACGAAAGGCAGCACGAAGGCTGAAAGCCGACTCACGTTGCAGTCGCGCTGCGACTTGCACCTCCCGGTCACACCTCCGGTTTCGTAGTCACGCGGCCTGGAGCGCAAGCCACAGGTGGCCTCGTGCAGTCACACTGCAGCCGCAGCTGCGATAATGCGGACGTCTTTGGCCCAGGCTGCTGTGGATGCTTGCCAGCCAGCGGCAGCGAGCTGCTGCTTCCGAACCTGGATGCAAACCGAAACAGCGAAAATATATGTGCTTTAAGGACGCTGCAAGACGGCCCGCACCCAGCACCACGCCGACGAGCTATCTGTTGGGCTGACTGGAGTCAAGTCTGGACTTGCGCGCAGCATCAACCTTCTGCAAACAGGGGTCCTTCAGGAATGTCTAGGTTCCCCCATGAGTGCTGACTGACACCTGTCTGTCACCAATCAGTGCAATCACCAATCACCAGTCATCATTTCTGCAGCCAACCGGAGCCAACTCCTGCCAACCTCATTCTCACCTACTTCAACAACAGTAATCAGTATACTCCAAAGCCTTCCCAACACAACGCACTGCACACATGGACTCCGCACGCACAGGATCCCCGCTGCTTTGGGGACACAAAAAATGGCGATGTTGCTCTTGTAGCATAGACCGCATCGCCCCTCCGCCCTTGCGCATCATACCCGCAGGTGCATCAGCCGTCGTGCCGCGGCGTGCACGCCCTGCAGCCTGCGCGCCGCTGGCGCGGCCGCACTGGCGGCCGCGCGCACCGGCAGCGCCGCCCGAGGCCATTGCGCCCTCCAAACTGCGGCGCCGCCTGCGGCACCCAGCACAAAGCTGCGCCGCTGCGCCGCAGCAGGCGCCGCCCACTGCTGCAGCGTGTGCTGCCCCGTGCTGGCGGTGGCAAAGCCTCTGAAGGTGGCGGCGCCGGGCTGGGAGCCGCTGCTGGCTGCGGCGGCCTGACGCTGGGAGCCCGACCCTGCGCAGTGTGGAGGCGTGCATGTTCAGGGCGCTCGAGGATGCCGGGTTCGTGCACAAGGCACCTCTGCATGCGGACGCATTCAATAGAACCGGCAGCACGGTGGCTGCCACCTGCAGCATCAAAGTTTGTCCAGGTCCGCACATAGCGACGATGCGGACCGGTTGCACCAGCGCGCTGCCTCCAACAGCACTCGGCATGCAAGGAGCTCGAGTGACGCTCACGCGACCGGTTCTTGACGCGGTCCTTCAGCTGCACGATGAGGACGCTCATGTTGTCGCAGCCGTAGCCCTCTGGGCTGTTGGGCCCCATCGGCCGCGCCTCCGCCTTGGCCTGCAGTGGCGACAACGACACGTCACGAGCAGGTTTAATGCAAAGGACGACAAGCACAGCAGGCGCCCCGAAACCGGCCCAAAAGGGTTCGACAGTGTTGATACGAAGCCACACGGGCTGCTCCTCCTGCCAGCCGCCTGGCTGCAGCCACTCAGTCCAGCGGAAGCTCCAGATGCAGCAGCAGGTGACAGCGGCCAGTGCATGAAGAACGAACATGAAAGCCTGCACCTGGCCGCCGGAGAGCACCGCGCCCGCAACCGCCTGGGCGGCGCCCGGGTCGCCGCCTCCGCCGACGTAGCAGGTCGCCACCGCCTCGGCGATCTCCGCGTCGCTGGCGTCCGGCTTCTCTTTCATGAGCTGCATCGCGGCGGCAAAGGCGTCCCAGGGGTTGGCCCCCTCCTGCGCCTCCTCTCCCTGCTGGCTCTCTTCGCGGAGCGGCGGGCCCGCCTGGTATTGCACACAGACCCACGTTGTGTGTCACGCCGCTCCATTGGGGCACCGCACAGCAGCTTGACGTTGCCCGAGTACCTCTTGTGCTGCTGCGCGCTCCCATCAACCGTGCAGCTTGAGGCGGCAGAGGTAAGCCCCAGAGGGTACAGGCAGGGCCGCAAGATCACGACGTGCATGTCAGTGGAGGCACCTGCGGGTCGATGTCCGTGGGCGCCGGGTGGCCGTTTGCCGCAGCGATGCCCGGCGAACTGCGTAGATCGTCCGACTGCGCGGCGGCGGCGGCCGCGACCCCCTCTGCATCAGCCGCCGCTGTCTCCACCGACCGTGTCGCCGCCCTGATGTTGGCCTCCAGCCCACCGGCGGACGGTGCCGCCTGGTCCATTGGCTGCAGCCGCGACTCTGCGGACGATTGTGACCTGGTGAGGCAATGCTGCAAAACCGGGTGTCGTGCTGTGCCTGACAGCCGACGAAGGCAGTCGGTGCGCTGCACAGGTGGCACGGCGCCCACCACAGCAGCTTCACCAGGGGCAAGCATCTCCAATCCCATGCTGCATAACTCAAGCCGGCAGCATGGCGTCCTCCTCCCGACACGCACCTTCAAAGGCGCGCTTGACGGCGCCGCTGGCCGCCGTTGCCGCGGCGTCGTCCGGCAGTGCCGACTCTGCCTCCGCTTCTTCCTCAGTCTCCGGCCGCACGCACGCGTTGGGCTCCGACAGCGGCACGCCGCCCGCAAGCGCGGATGGCACGGCGTCCGAGTAGAGCGTCGGCGCCAGGCAGTGGTCGCACAGCGCCGCAGCCGCCTCCGCAGGGGTGGCGCCACCCGTCAGCTGCTCCCGCACAAAGTCCACAACCTGCAGCCGCGGTGCAGGCGGGTCAGCCCTTGAAGGAAGTGGCTTCACAGCAGGCCTGACCTCCGAACAAATCGAATCAGCTTTGCAGGGAAGCAGTGCACGGGGTGAATCCCACATCTACGCTGATCGAGTCGCTGCACCTGCCGACGCCTGAGGGCAAGTGGCATCCAGATGTTTACCTAAAACCAAACCACTTTAGGACGTTGTGCGTTGCCACAGCAGCATGAAAGCGTCGACATCGTGGTGGACTCTGCGGCTTGTGGGTCAGCATCGAGCTAAGAGCTGAGGGGACTTGTGCATCCGCGCCGCCTCCTCAAGCCACGACACCCGGCCTGCCTGATGCCATGTGCCCGCACGCCAACCATCCTGCTGCACGGCGCAGCATGCTGTGAGGTCACAGCAGGCGCCCGCTGCCCGCTGCCAGCAAAAGCCCACCTGCTGGCTGCTCAGGTTCTCCCAGATGCCGTCGCAGGCGAGGATGAGAAACTCGTCCTCCGACTGCAGCTCCTCCTGCCGCAGGTCCGGCATCGCGGTGATCATCTGCTCCGACGCCTTGATGTCGCCTGCGGCATATGAGACGCAGCGCCTCATCATGCCAGCTTGCTGCTTGGCTCCGCATGGTTCGGCAGGACGAACACTCGTGGAATTCAGCAGCAGGCGGAAAACTCTACGCCAAGAGCTCTCGCTGCAACCTCGTGCGAACCACCCTACAGTCGGACATGCGGGCGGAAAGGCTTCACTGGTATGTATGCCCGAGGGTCAGGCAAGAACGGCGAGCATGGACTCTGCGCAGCAGTGGAATGAGGCACGCCCGCACCGTTGCGCTTGAACTCAAAGTCGCCCAGCGCGCGAGACAGGCTCAGGTTGCCCTTGGTGCGGCCGTTTCGCACGAAGCCGCCCGCCTGCACGCACCACACGTTTCCTCTCAGGTGCATGCGCCTCCTTGACAGAGATGTCGACGATTTTTTCAATTCCGATGTCAAAGTCGACGCTCACCAAACTATGACGGTGCTCCACCCGTGCACAGCAGTGGTGGACGCTGCAGATCATCATGCTGCCGGCAAGTTGGCCGCGAGTTTCGCCATTCACAAGCTCGGAGGGTGGAGGCACGACAGACCTGCTCGATGCGCGCCAGCTCCTCAGGCAGGTCCGGCTTGTGGTCGCTGCTTAGCTCCACGGCCGTGCCACTGCGGCACAGCACGCAGCGGCTGTCGCCGGCGTTGGCCACCGTGACCACGCCTTCACGCACCACCGCCGCCACCGCCGTGCAGCCCGCCGCCGTGCCCAGCCTGCAGGTGCGCTGACAGGGGTGACGCAAGCTGGCGATACACCTGAAGTATACACCTTGGTCTGACCATGTACCTGGAGAGACAGTGGCCGCAGCCGCATGCCCTGGCCCTGCCTACTTCCCGCGGCGGGATCCTGGTGCTGCAGACGCGGGGGTCCACAAGCTTGCCGGGCGGATTAACTTTAATGCAACCCTCGGATTGTCCATGGCAAGAGGCTGCACCGTGCCGGCACGGCCAGAGCAAGGCGACATTGGCTGCAGTGAGCACACACTGACTCAAACATACAGACATGCCGCCGCCGCACCGGATGTTGGAGGCGACAAGGGAAGCGACTTTGGAGGCGAGGTGGTGGGTGTCCAGGTTTGGCTGCGCCAGTCCTGCCGGCGGGTACGCTGCCATGTGCTCGTCCGCGTACGCCAGCGCCTCCGGCCACCTGAGATCGCAGAAAGGGAGTCCTCGACGACCTGGCGGACTGTCAAGCCTGTGGACATGCAGCTCTCAGTGTTGGGGAGCCTGCTTGCAGGAATTCTTGATGTCTGCGCAGCGGGTTTACTGGCCACCTGCAAACCAACTAACAGGCTCCCCGATGACTGATGGCGCTCTCCCGGAGCAGCCGGAGCAAGCGATGGACAGTCTGCTGGCAGAGATGAGAGTCCCACTTTTCGGCGGGGCGGGAGGGCAGCCCCTGCGCGGCCGCCTTGTCGGCATTGATCGCAATGCCCTTCAGAAAGGGCTGCGTCTCCACGTGCAGCAGCGCCTGCGGAAGAAGGATTCCGGGTGGCTGGATGCGGCACGACGGCCGGCGGAAGCTTTGCAGCTGCTGGACGTGGTGTGCAAGCAGCCGTGCATGCACATGAACCCATGGGCTGCACTGGCCAGCCCCCTGTTGGCGCTTTGCAATTCGCACTCCAGGGTCTGGGTCGCATACTGGAATAGGGGTGTTCCGAAAGTAGATGATGGTACCTGGTCTATGCGCAGGAAGGTGTCATGCAGACCGCGGGGCACGTCTCCATCTGCCCACCCTTGCGTTCGCTCCAGTTGCCCTGGCTGCAGCACATGTGTGTAGACGCTGCTAAGCCATCACATCCTGGAACATTGGAGGCGATGGCGCAACATCTGCTGAAATGTCCAGCCCTTTCGAAAGCATTGTCCTGCCATTGTGGAGGCGCGCCCGGTACAGCCAACAAGCTGCAGTGCCAGCGCATTGGACATCAGAGTTTGCCGGTTTCCAGAATACTCACCAGGTACCGGGCTGCAAACCGCGACACCTCGCTGCCGCAATGGCCATCAAAGACTGCGAATATGCCGGCGTCTGGATCGTCGCTCAGACCCATCCTGACTACGTGCGCATCCTCCTGTGCAAACCAAGCGCAACAGGTTGATCAGCCCTCTAAGATAAGCCCTCTCTTGCACCCCCTTCTGTACCCGTAGGTCCCCGCCTCGTGCACGCTACACAAACACAGGATGGGGTTGCCACCGCGCGGCATGAAGCGCACGCACCATCTCCGCACGCCAGCCTTGCATGGCGACGATGCCCACATTGTAGTTCTCGTCCTCCTCCTCCACAACTTCCTGCAACCACCGCGCGCATTGGTCAGCATAAGTGGAAGGGCAGGCGCACGCAGCCCTGGAGAAAAACAGAAAACGGCGATCATGCCTCCCACCTTGTCTTTCACAGGCTCGGATAGCGTTGCGCCCATATTTGAAGACTCAAGCAATCCGAATAAGGTTCCAGATTGCTCGTATAGACAAATTTGCTGTGTGTGCAACGGAGGTGCCAACCAGCTACTGGGCTCGGTCGCAGTCGTGCACAGATGGAGTCAGCGCTGCCAGCCGGTGCACTTGCCTTCTTAACACACAAAGGGGATGTTCAAGGTGCAGGAACGCCGATCCCGCGATCTGCAAAGTGGCAACTCATATCTACTGAAACGCTATAATGCTTCGCGACCTAACACCGGCCTAACATGTGCGCACTTGTGCCTGCCATTCTGCAGGGTGCAGGGGCATCGTCCTGTGCAGCAATGATGCAGCTCATCGACAGAATGGTCCACCCCATGGTCAAAGCCTCAAATTTCGGCAATGCCACATGGCCTTGCGTCACTAGCCCTGGCACAATAACTGAAAGCCGACATCAGCAGACGGCGGCGCTCGGAAAACCTTCAGAAAGCAGCAGTATCAAGTTCACGAGAAAGTCCTTCTGTCCCGACATCTGGGCTGCTCCCGAGGCTCTCTCGCCCACACCCTTGATGTTGCAATCCCCACAAACTACAACTGCCGAATCAGTTCGCTGCATCTGCAAAAAATTGGTTGAGCTGAGGCCTGAATGTACGACCGTCATTGTCCCTCGCTCACCCTCTCACGACGGGTCTGTCTGATGAATTCCTGAGCCGGCTATCCCAGCAGCACCCAGCCGGGGCATGGCCGCCACTCAACTCACAGCTCTCCGCAGCATGGTGCGCTTGCAGCAGCACCAGATCGCAGAGCCAGCGTCTGCAGCGTCCTCCGTGTGCTGGCTCGCCTGCCCGCTCCCGAACGCTACTTGGGGCAATGCTGACCTCCTGCTGGCTCGCGGTCCCCGCCCCCGGCTGCGCCACGGACGCTGATCAGGCCGCCTTGATGGTGCGGCCTGACTTGGCCAGCTCCTCATATTCTTCTGGTGTCACCAGGCTGCAGGCAGGAAAAAGGAGGTCAAGTGTATCTGAGCATCATGCGGCGTACGATTCAAGTCCACAGCTACTCAGACTGCATGCAAAGGGAATTCGTAATAAGGAGGACGAACATGATGGAGCAACTTCACAGGACACACCTCCCAAATATCTTGTCCATGTAAATGAAGTAGTGACCTGCGGAGGGTATGTGCCAAACACGAGGTTGGAGGCGTGCGCAAGCAGACAGCTGTGCACCAAAAGCAGGGCAGCACTCGCTGTGCCAAGATTTTTGTAATTGTGGAGGTGCTCGACATGCCCCACCGTAGTTGTGTTTGTAGGTCGTATGGTGTATCGTGTGGTAGCCCGCCCCCATGATCGGCTCCACCTGCAGGTAGGAGCACTCGGGTGGGTGGCGCCCTGCTGCAACTGATGTCAGTGCACAGAAGGAGCGCATGCTCCGATGCCAGCCCTCCATACGGTACGGCAACATGCGCCAGGCTCCTGGGATGCAGCTGCCTGCCTCGAGCAGACCTCAGGCAGAGTGTGGCGACGCCAGGCAGAGACGACTGCAATGGCGAGCAGACAGGCTGGATGCCCACCTTGCCATGCAGGCAGTCGTGGATGTTTGTGGTCCATATGCCGGTGAGGAACAGCAGCATCTCAAAGGTGAGGAAGTGCGCGGGAATGAAGAACAGCGTCCAGCAGTACGGGATGGCCTGCGTGGCACCGGGTGGGGCAGTGATTGCGGATCTTACTCTGCTCACGGTTTGGAGACGCTGCGGTCAATAGGCGCACAGGCAAAGTAGCAGAGCCTGAGCTAGTACGCTCACCCGGATGCACCCACGAGCCAACTCTGCTCGCACAAGACCCAGCAAAGCCATATCCAGAGCGGGGTCATGCCGCTGAAGCTGTTGCGCATCGGGTTGTTTGGAATGTTGCACCTGCAGGATGCCGTCCAGGGGGTGGAAGGCGAGGCCGGCAAAGGGGCTGAGCGAGTGCTCCTTGTTGTACTTGTGGTGGATGTAGTGCAGCTTCCTGCAGCCGCACACGCACGCAGACATGACCGTCAGACAGGGCAGCAGGCACAAAAGTTATGGCTTCGAGATGATCACCGAGCAATGTGCTACCAGGGAATGCTTGCACACGCCGGTCCTGGATGCACAGGAGCTCCAGTCGGTTCGCAGATGCAGGATGCGGTTCTAGATGGGGAGACCCGGTGTACGATGCAAGTCCATCTCGAGAGCACAGAGCGCATGGAGACAAAGTAGCACCTGTAGCCCACGTGGATGTCGTGCAGCAGGCGGTGCATCCAGTAGACGCCAAACTCCACGCTGAGCATGAAAGCCGCAAAGTAGGCGACGTGGCGGGCCAGACCCACGTCCGAGACGCGCGCATAGGCCCGCGTCGACCCCCGCTCAATGACCCACTCCTGGACCGCCGGCAGCATGGAGTAGATGGGGATCGACAGGAACGACACCTGCGGCGTCCGAGCAGGCACATGGTCGGTCAGGCCACGGAGATCTGTTCAAGTTTCTGGAGCCTTACAGAGTGTTCGCCAGCTGCTGTGAGGCAGGCTGCGCTGTGAAACACACATGCGCCCTTCACCTGCACGGCGTTCGCCCCTTGTGGGCAGGCGCCGGCGTGCTCTTTAGAGCCCGCAAGCTTGGAAGACCAATGCGCACTGTGCTCATGCTCGACCCACGACTCGCCTTGATCTGCTCCAGCATGTCGGAAGCGGCGGGCGTGTGCGCCCCGGCAAACAGCTGCTGCCGAAAGGCGACGTAGATGTAGTACGCCCACGCCGCTCCGGTCACCGTGTACAGCAGCATGCACATGAGGTAGCAGCGCAGCCAGGACCGGACCACCCGCGGCATCGCGTCCACCCAGGTGTCGGGGAACACCCACAGCGCCAGGCCGTTCTTCCAGTCGTTCTCCTCCCGCAGATCCGCTATGAGCTGCGCCCGGGGCTTGGCGCCGCCTAACAGGGGCTGTGCTGGCGCGAAAGCAGCCGCACTGGGGGCGGCCGCCGCATCTGCCGCCAGGCCTGCTGCCTTTGCCGAGTCCGCGGCTGTGGGCGCCGCGCACGCTGCTGCGCTGCTGGCGCTGCCGGCTGGACACCTGCACGTGTGGCCGGAACAGGCTTATAACATACCGCCTGTGCGGCGTTTTGGTGTATCGTCCGGAGCAGCACGTCGATCTGCTCCAATTTCAGGATGGCAGAGCACTGACGTCAGGCACGAGAGGTTTGCGGCAGCACGCACCGCGTGGTGTTCTGCTCATCTGCTGTTAGCGCCGAGGCTGCTGAAAGCACCACGGTGGCGGCCTCCGGCGTGACCTGCAGGAAGGCAGGCAGGCGGCGAGCTGTAAGATGGCGCAAAGCGGCTGGGTGCCCTCAGTGTGCTGCGAGCCCGCAGAGTACGGTAGCGAAAGAACAACGGCCGACAGGGCCGGGTCTTGACGAGCTATTCGTTCTGGTTGGGCTCTGTATTGCCTTGACGCTAATGCACTGGGAGAGGCTTGCGACAATGCTGTGCACCAGCTCGAATCTGGCTGCCAGTCACTCACCGGCACCTGGACGTCTGTCTGCAGAGCGCTGCATTGTGTTGCAGCCGCTGACAGAGTGACCGCAAGTACTACTGCTCCCTGCCAGGCCCTTGAGGCCATGGCTCTGCCTTATGCTTCACAGGCACTCAGGGTTGACCTCTGCTGCTGCACAAATCAGCCACCAAGCCCGGACAGACCCGTGCCGACGCCTAGCAGAGTAAAACAAGGCCTTCCATCAGGCTTCTCAAGTGTTGCGCGATGCAGGTAGTGCATAAGGAGGAATCATGTGCAGAATTGCGCAACGTGACGTGCTCATTTTCCCGCGCAGAAAGCTGGATGTTCCCGCGAATTTATGAATTTCAATTAAATGCGAGCGGGCGCAAAGTGCAAATGCTTTGTACCTACTACCTACAGCAGAACCTCAAATTCTCTTTCAACTCAACTCCTTCGTCACCAGGTATAGCGTGACACACCAAATGGCAACCGGGCAGGCATCTGTAATGTACAGGCGGTCAGCTGACCGTGCCGCGGTGCCACTATCCACAGCTGCTGCGTGCGCACTGAAGTCCTTTTGTTACGTAGGGCAATCCTGATTTCTGTGCAGCTCATCCGTCATTCAGGAATCGCCCAGCGCTATCCACTGTCGCTTCATGCCTGAATCTGTCCCAGCGTCGCTGACAACGACGCAAAGTTCGGTCCGTGCTGCTTCATCGGCTTCCACAGCTCCGGCCTGGACAGCCGGCTGGGCAGCATGTGCTCCGCGTAGACCTGCCGGCCATGACCAGCACGTCACAAGAATGCATAGCACGCGTGGGCGACCACAAATGAGGACTGCGGTGCTCAACTGCAGCGGTTTCAAGATGAACCGGAGGCAAGCCACATCAATGTCATGGCAGCCTTACTGACCTGCACGGCGCGGCTGTGAAAGGTCACCCTGCGGAAGTCTTCGGTCACGACTTTGTGCTTCGTCAGCAGCTCCTGCGGGGTCGCAGGGGACACATCGGCTCCCTGTGACATCCCCCAGCGTCTGCGTTCCGTCCCTGCGTCAGGTTCTCGTGCCCCCAGCAGCGGCGTAAACATTGCCAGACAGTGAAAGGATGAAACGCTTCACAGCGTATGCCAAGGCGCTGCAGACAGCTCTGGGATGTACCTGGCCGTCGGCGGTGGGCATGAGTCTGCGCCATGTGGCATGACTGATGCCGGGCTGCGTGCAGCTGTCACTGTCGTCCGCAGCCGCCAGCAGCGCCTGCACCACCTGCACCCACGCACAGCCAGCGCTGTCAGCACGCTTGGCGGGATTGGAAGGCG
Source organism: Deuterostichococcus epilithicus (assembly GCA_033439295.1). Taxonomy (NCBI): domain Eukaryota; kingdom Viridiplantae; phylum Chlorophyta; class Trebouxiophyceae; order Prasiolales; family Stichococcaceae; genus Deuterostichococcus; species Deuterostichococcus epilithicus. Next base: position 1,917,159 of record JAVTLE010000004.1, on the reverse strand, counting down.
CACCAAGCTGATGGACGCTAAACTACAACACTGTTTTAGATAGCGAAACGCAGGGCGGGAATGGGGCCGAGCGTGCCGTCAGGAGCTTGCTCCATGGCGTCAAACCATCGCACGCAAAAGAAAGTGCAGGAGGAGGGCACCTGCACAGCGGCGGCCTGGTGCTCGCTGCTGTCCAAGACTCCGGCCCGCACGAAGTTGGGTTCGACCTGCCGCATCACCTCGCACTGCACGTCTGCGCACAGCAGCAGCATTTCAACCAAGCGCTCCGCTGATGCAGGGAGACTGACTGGTACCTGCGCCCTGCTGCCTGCCTGCTGCTGCCTGCCTGCATGCAGCGGTGCAACAGGCCTTGTGCAACAAGGTCGCGCATCATTCCGGTCTGAAGTCGCCAAAACCGGACGCGCTCAAGGTGCCCAAACGCGCAGACTGGGAGTCACAGCAACCCAGATCCCTCGAAAGGGGCAGGTGTCGGTCAGGGACCCGCACCCGGGAGCCCAATGCCCTTGGCCAGCATGATGGCGCACTTCTCCAGCAGCTCCAGCCGCCCGCCCGCAACCTGGATCAGGGATTTACGAGCGTCTTCAGCCCGCAGGACCTCCCTCTGTCTGGCCGACTGTTGCTGACGCTGCAACGTCGCCTCGGTGACTGTGCCGAGTATCGGCACAGCAAAGAAGGGAATGAATAAACGGCGCAAAGGCGGTTGCCCAAAGCAGCTGCTCGATTTCTGGCGGCAACTGGTCAGACGAGTCTAGGTCTGCCCTGGTCCTTTGTCTGCGGATGCAGAAACAAACTTGCCTGGACGACGGGCGATACAGACTCCTCGTCCACGCCACGCCGTTGCAGGAACGACTCCGCCTCGGCGTCTGTGACGTCCGACACCTCGATCGGCTCGAACGCCCGCGACCACGAGCTGCGCTCTGCGCAGGGTTGCACATGCCTCTGCTGAGGCCGCGGGGGTTTCAGGGGCACGAACCAGCAGTCATCGTTTCGATGCACGGTTCGATACACAAAGCACCTGCAAGAGTCTGGCTTCAGGCGGAATGCGCAACCGAGTTCAGGAGCAGCGCGCACCCTGCAGGTTGGTGCTGGCGCCGCACACGAAGACCACCGTGATGATGTTCTCCTGCGACCAGTCCTTCGCATAGTCCTGCAGCGCCGCCAGCACCTGGATGCCGCATGCGGCACCGCCAGGATGGTCAAGTCACGAGTCGACAAAGCATCGCCTCGGCATGCTCAGGTGTGCTGGACAGTCCCGAGTGGCCGGGGAGACTGCACAGACGGAAGCTCAAGGCGTGAGCTGGTGTAAAAGAAACGCTAGGTCACCCGCGGCTGCTGCGCCGCCAGGCGGTCTGCGTTGTCGATGACCAGCACGAAGGGGCGGCCGTGCTCGCGCTTGAACCGGCGCGCGCCTTCAGTCAGCGACTCTGCTGCGCGCTTCAGCCCCTGCATCTCGTGCTCCTGGCTCGTCTCTGCACATGACCACATGTCACCATCAACAGGCGTTCGGTGTTTGAGCCAGCCTGCCATGGCGTCTTGTATCGAGGGCTAGTCGCCAATCGAACCAGTCGCACATGAATCCGAGAGGAAGTGCAGCAATATGAGTGAGCCGGACCACCTTTGACTTTGGAGCCGATGAGGACTGACGAGATGGCGTTGAATGCCTGCACGGTGCGGAGGCATAGCATGTCGTCCTCTGCTTCGATGAGTCCTAGAAGCATCCATGACAAGCGCAGCATCACAGCTCTGAGTATCAGACGAAGCAAACACACCGTGAGGTGGTCCTCGAAATTGAAGTTGATTGCGGCGCCCAGGTCCTTGCCGAAATCCACTTCTGGCAGCGGGTCTACCTGGCGGGCAAGAATGTCGTATCCAGTGACGTGTGCATTGATATGTGAAACCGACAGGGTATACTCAGCGGCATTGCAGCACGCCAGCAGCGATGTCTTCAGACGACATGGCTTAATCGTGTGCGGGGTTGTGCGCTGCAGCGTTTTAGGGCGGGCAAGTGCAGACCTCCATGTAGCCGATGCCGCCCTTGATGCTGCGCACGATGTCCTTTAACAGGGTGCTCTTGCCGTTGCCGTTGGGGCCTGCACACAGAGAGCAGCAGAGTGATCACCTGATGGGTGTTCCGTTGTCTCGCCGTGGAAGACCTGAAACCAAGATTAAAACACTACCGGCACGCAGCCATCCAGAGGCAGGTTACTACACATTCCCGGCAGACGGGCGCCTGCACCAGTGATGAGGTAGTAGCACTTTGCCGGCTCGTCCTGCCGCAGGATGGTCAGCAGGCGCTCTCGCAGGCCCTTGCGCTCCAGCAGGCCTCCCTCGTCCGGCAGAGCCTCTGGGCAGAACCCGCGCTCGAGCGTGTGATACACCTGCAGTCGGCTGCTTTCCGGTCAGTGGTAATTCCAGCGCATGGTGTGGCTTGCAGCAGACAAAGGACAGCTGCAGTGAGATACGCACGTGATACTGGCCATGATACAAGGATTGAGGAGGGGCCCTCAACAGAGTGATGGACAGCATGAAGACACAACACCTGGTCTCGGTAGTACTGGTCGATGTGCTGGCTGGCGTAGTAGTTGAATGCCGCGATGCCGGCGCCGCCAACGAGGATCATAGACCCCCTGCCCAACAGCACCGACTGCACGCAGCCGACACGCGCTCTCTGACCGTCTCTGGTGAGGCGGTGGCAGACGGCCACACAGTGTGGGTTTGGCAGTGAAAAGCCCATGCCCTCATGCAGAGATTGGAACAAACTGCGGTGCAGAAGGACAACGCGCTCACCCGAAGAGACCCCAGCAGCTTGCTGAGCTGGCCGGGCGCCTCATCGGCGGCGTTCTTGGCGCCCTCCCCCGCGCCCTCGACCGCATGCTTGGCACCCTCCTTGGCCTGCTTGGCCGCTGCCGCAGCAAGGCCTCGCACACCTGCGTGTCCTTGCATGTTTCAGGAGTCTGTATTTCATGCTGCAATGTAGCACAAGAAACATGCGTGGGGTTGTCGCCAGCGCTGCAACCAATTGATGCACACCATACTTGCTCACCCGTTGTTGGTGTCCATGATCCACGGGGATTTGCAGCCACCTCTGAGCCTAATGTACAAAGTCGCCTGAACAGCCGAATTTGCATGCTGCCCTGCTACCGTTCGCACGTCAGCGTCAACGTCCCATTGCGCCACGCGTCAATGCAGACAGATGAGGGTGGTCCTTAGTCGTTTTAAACACATGACGTTTCAGGGCAAAAGTGCTTAGCACAAGTTACAAGCTGCGCGCTGAGGAGCACCGCTGACCCTTGGTTGTGTGAGATATTGTGCGAGCAAGCATGCAGGTGAGGCACATGACGCTCGAATTGCTGGAAAGAACGATAAATTTACCAATTCACAGCGCCGGCTTTCCAAGGGCCGACGCAACCTGCTTGCACTTCACCGGTTGATGCAGGCGAATGGTGACGTCGGTGGAGACTGAAGCCTGCTGCGCCATGCTGCGCCATGCTGCGTCCCAAGGCTGGACACCCCAAGCGCTCTGGAATTCACTAATGAGGCCCAACGGAGAGCCTTGGGTTTCAGGTAGATATCATGCGTGCAAGTTTGCGTGACTTGTAGGCTGTGCTATAATTTGGACGTTTTCGACACGCCTGCTGCAGCTAATCCATTCGAGGCACCGTGATCGGAGGTGTCAATCCACTCGCCATCAGGCATTGCAATCCTGAATGCGGGACTGCTGAGTCGCGAACGAAGGCTTGACGTTGGTGCAGCGGCCGTCGTGACAGTTGCAGCTCAGGCCGGTTGCTCCAGCCGTTTGACGGCCTGCCAAGGGCCGTTGCCGTGCTCTATACGGTTGCTTGACATGATGTAGATGGGATCCAAGCCCGCAGAGGCTGACAAGAAGCTTGGGCGCCTCACCTTCTCGCAGCAGCGGCCGCCTCCGCCAGGCGGTGCATCCAAGCCGCCACAACCTGCCAAGGTCAGTCTGACTGCACGTATGGCTGATTATGGTGCTCATTACCACTTCAATATGGGTTTCCGCACAGCTTCACGTTGACTCGGTGATCTGACTTGCAGCAGGCAAAGGAGGGTCCCTCAGCGAGTGATCGGGCCCGCCAAAAGCAGGCAGAGAACGCCAAGCTCCATGCCTACGCCCGATCACTGCTGCTGCCAGACAGCGTGAGGACCGGCATGCCGGTGCGTTGTGACAGCACATCAGCTGTGTTGCTAGCCCAAACTGCACAATCCTGCAGATTGCACCCCCCGGTGTTGTGTACCGTGCGCATACGTGGGTTGAACCAATCCTTTCCGCTTCAAACAGGGAGCTGCAGGTAGCAAGCTGGCTGGACGGTCAAGCGGCGCAAAGCGCAGCAGCGACAGTGCGCCTGGCACAACAGAGGTGCCGTCCAAACGGCCGCGCGCTGCCGCATCTGCTTCCCCACCCGCAGCCCCAGCAGCGCGGCCAGGTGTCGAGCCGCAGCAGCTGCATCAGCTGCTGCAGCCAGGCGGCGTACCAAGCTTGCCGCCAGCGCCAATCGAGCACCCGCCTGCCGTGCCACGCCAGTTGGCCGACAGCCAACCGCAGTCGGAGCAGCCGCCGCCAGATGTGTCGCTGTTCCTACGGCCATACAATGGCTCGCAGGCCGTGCTGGGAAGTCAGCAGCTGCTGCCGCCAAGCCAGCCGCCGCCTGCACCTGAAGCACCTGCCGAAGTCGTGCCCGACACGCCACTAGGTCAGGATTCCATCTGCCTACGGCGTGCATGCAGCTTTGTATGGACTCGTAAACTGCGTCAGGCCAAGAGTGAGCAGCAAGCACTGTCCTTTGCGTCCTGCTGCAGGCAGCGAGGGCCTCAGCACGGTGTTCACATACCCTTCGCTGCCCTTCAGCGAGGTGCAGCCGCCGCCGCCCGCGCAGCCGGCACCTGCTGCACAGCCGGGTGCTGAGCTGCCGCTGGGCGCGACATCGGCGCCGGCGTGGACCAGAGGCGGCCTCGGCGCTCGAGCCTCGCAGCCAGCTGATGCGTCAGGACGTGGCGTCGTGCCGCAGCCAAAGCCCAGCCGTCCGGCGCCAGTGCAGCAGCCGCCGCATCGCCAGCAACAGCAGCCGCCGATCCCGCAGCCGCTGCTCGTGCAACAGCGTCCAAACAGCCAGCACCAGCTGCGACCCAGCCAGCATCTGCCAGCCGAGAGCTCGCAGCACATGCCCGGCGTCAGACTCTTGCCGCCGGCGGCGCCGGACGCGGGCGGCTCACTGCTGCCGCCGGACCTCGCTGCGGCTCTGGAGGCGGTCGACAGGCAGGAGGCGTGCAAGCGGCTGCACGGTGGCAGCCAGCCAGGGCGCGCCACCTGCAGCCAGGACACCCAGCACGCGCTGCCAAGCGCAGCCGGCGGCCCATTGTCCGGTCGGCACCCCGTGGCACCGGGCAGCGGCAGCGGCAGAGGCACCCAGCGGCGGCGTCTGAGCAGCAGCCAGGGCAATGTCCCGGTTGCGGGATCCGCTGCGATTGTGTCCAGCAGCGCGGCCGCCGCCAACGCCGCGCCCAACGGCACGGTCCCAGCAGCGCTGTCGCCGTCCGAAGCCGGCGCCGTGGCGCCACAGACGAACAGCTTCCCTGACGATCAGGCAGCCGCGGCGGCGCAGCCGGCACTCCTGCACAGCTGCGGCTCGCAGGCGCGTGACGGCATGCCTGGTGCCAGCAGCCCGCCTGCAGATGTGCAGCAGGCGCCGCCGCAGGATCCTGCACCGCAGCAGCTGGGCGACCACGCCGGAGCTGGCCTGACGGCTGGGACGGCAGTGCTGCCTCGGCAGCCGGCGGCGTCAGCTCAGCAGTCGCAGCCTGCCAACTCTGCACCGGAGCTGCAGAGGTGCGGACTCAACCTTCTGCAGTTTCGAGCCTCTGCAACGACCTCGCTCCCAAGGCCTCGCATTTCGGCAATGCATGCTCCAAGCAGCAGGTTGCAAACGGCCTGCAGGCAGCACATCTCATGCATGTGCATCTCGTGACACAGGCCCCACCGCCTCAGCAAGGTCAGCGGCGCTGCCAGTGCGGTCGTTGCAGCCGAGGCCAAAGGCGCCGGCGCCGTCTCCTCGATGCCTGTCGGCTTCGCCCCTGTTCCTGCCGGCGGGGCCACCGACAGCGCCGGCGGCGCAGCCGCCGCCGCCACCGTCACGGCTCTGGGCCATGCAATGCCGGTCGGCTTCGCCCCCCTGCCTGCCGGCGTCCCCGCCACCGCCGCTGCCGCCGCCGCCGCGNCNSGCCGCACCAGCCGCGACATTCGAGCTGCCGGCGGCCGTGCTCAGCGCGGCGGCGTCGCCCGGCAGCCCTCTGACGCTCATCTCCAGCGGCCGGGACGTGGGCCTGACGCCGCAGCAGCGGCGCATCACGGAGTACCTGCCGGCCAAGCTTGTGCCGGACGCCTGGAAGGGCGACGACTTCCGCCTGTACGAGTGGCAGGCGCGCTTCCCCGCCTTCTTCCGTTCACATCCAATTTACTCTGCCTGAAAAGGCGACGACTTCCGCCTGTAGGAGTGGCAGGCGCGCTTCCCCGCCTGCTTTCGTTCATGGCAACTTCACTTTCCTCAACGGCTCCAGATGTTCTGCATGTGTGCGAGGCTGTCGTTCGGCACACGCCAGCATGTGCGGCTGTGCTTTGCAGCTTGCTCGTGCAGCCGAGGCGCCGCCGCTGCTCATGCCAGGCCCGGCGCTGGGCGCGACAAAGTCACCAAAGACAACCCCCTTTCTGTCCGTGCCCCTGGTGCAGGCGGAGTGCCTGTTAGACTCTGGCATCGTGGGCTTCGGCAACCTGGTGTACTGCGCGCCCACAAGCGGCGGCAAGTCCCTGGTCGCGGAGGTGTGCATGCTGCGCGCCATCGTCGAATGGGAGCGCCCCGTGCTGCTGGTGCTGCCCTTCCGGGCGCTGTGCGAGGAGAAGGTGGGTTGGAATGCTTGTTTCGGATTCCAGGGCAGTTTGCTGGAGCGATTTTAGTCTTGCTAAAGCTTGGCTGTCGTTTCATGTGTCGTACAAGGAGTAGGAGTTCAGTACCTTTGCCGCGGCGCTTGTGGAAGGAAGAACTTCCGCAGTGCTTGCTGCCTCGAAAGCCACGGGCAAGACCTGCAGCTTGCTCAGTGTGTGCTCAGCTGAGCTGTTGGCGGGCTCCGGGGGCATCCCAGATCTCGTGAGGCTTACCTGTGTGGCTTGCGGGACGTGTGCCCATGCGCCGGCTGGACGCACGCGTCCTTATTCAGCACGGCTCCGGCACAGCACTGCTGACCCCGCCGCCGCGTGCCGGCTGCCGCAGGCACTGCACATGGAGGCGCTGCTGAAGCCGCTGCGCAGGGGCGTGCTGCAGCTGTGGGGCGGCGCCGCCATGGGGTGGGACATCCCGGAGGGCACGGGCTGCGTGGTGGCCACCATCGAGAAGGCCAACACGCTCGCGAACCGGCTGCTGGAGGAGGGGAGGCTGGCCACCTTCTCCTGCGTCGTCGTTGACGAACTGCACATGGTGCGCCTCCAACTCCCGTCCCGCCATGCTCTGCCGTCAAACTTCAGCGCATGCGAGCGAGCCCCTGCGCCATCGCGGCATGGCACCGACAAAGCATTTCTGGGGCCCTCAGCCCAATGCCCTCTGATTCCTGCTCCGGCCGCAGAGCTTGCCTGAGGCTTCCATGTGCCTCCCAGCTGCCTCCCAGGTGCAGCCCGTTTCGCTCGAGGTTCTGCAGCCGCCAGACGCTGTAGCAACCACCATGATGCGCGTTCACCGCGGGACCGCACAATGCAGGTGGGTGACGACGACAGGGGCTACCTGCTGGAGCTGCTGCTGACCAAGCTGCGCTTTGCGGTGGCCACCTCTGCCGCGGCTGCCGCTGGCGAGCACGGCGTGGAGCCGCCGCTCGGCTTTGACGGCCAGCTGCAGGTGCGTGAGGTTGCCCTGCCGGCCGCCAGCGAGACACCAACAAGGTGCCTCCTGCAAGCTGACCCAGTCACCCAGCATGGCCGCCTTGCGGACTCTGTTGGCTGAGTCAGGACCGTGGTTTGAGGTTGGTGCATGGCCGGGGGTGCATTCTCAAAACGAGCAGTCCAATGACTCATACCGCCAAAACTCAAGGTGCCACGAGCTAGCGCCAGCCCCAGACATGGATGTGGGTCCAGGTCGAAGAAGCCCACAGACATGGTCGCCACACCCGCCTGCCTGCCTGCTCGCAGATCGTGGCCATGAGCGCGACAATCCCCAACGTGGCGGACATGGCGCGCTGGCTGGACGCCACGCTGTACATCACCACCTGGCGCCCGGTGCCGCTGGACAGCCGCATCCTGGTGACCACCCCCTCTCAGCTCGACTGATACGGAACACTGTCTCGAGTTGGTTCCACAACTGTCGTGGTGGCGACTGGCGGCGTTGTGAACCCCCGCCTGGCGCGCCATGCCGCTGTTCACCTGACCCTGGTGGCTGATGGGTCTTGCTACACATTGATCCAGATCACTGACTCGAGAACTGGTCAACAGACTCTCATGTGACATCAACTGGCAGCATCGTTCACCACCACCTGGCGCATCCTGGTCACTGCTGAATCGGCATGGCTGCTTTCGCATGGCGGCGGCAGCAGTACACGGCGCCAGTGCACGGGCCATGACCTGGCAACACTTTGCAGGGACCATCCCCAGGCATCGACTGTTGCGTCACCGTTCGGATTGTAATTTCTGCATGTGTCTTGAAGTTCGAATTTTACTGCGGTTCCCAAGGCTGGTTCGGGTCCGGTCTTTCCGCTGTGCCTGCAACCCAGGACTGCTCCGCCGTCGTGATGCTTTTTGTGGCTGCTTCAGTGCCGCAAAGCGCAAGGGGCCGCTGTGCAGCGCAAGCGTTTGGGGGAGTTGCGGCGCGGAGGGCAGGTCGAGTGTCGATGCAGTGCTTTGTTCACTGAGTCAAGCTCGTCTCCTTGCGTCAAGCAGATTGGGCGGTCGCTGTGCAACGAGCGCATGGAGGAGGTGCGGCGGCTGCCGGATGTGCCCTACTTCAAGGGGCGCGACCCGGACCATGTTGCGCAGCTGTGCTCCGAGACCATCGACGAGGGCAACTCCGTCCTCATGTTCTGCGCCTCCAAGCTGGTGCTTCCCCGCATCCCCTGTGTTCCTCCTCTCGACTGGTCTTGATGACGGCAACTCAGTCCGCATGTCCTGCGCCTCCAGTAACAAGGCCTACCCGGCTGCCCTTCTTCCTACCTGTGCTCTTGGCTGTGATGCCGGATCCAGGGTTTGGTCCTGGAAAAATTGCAGATGCGGAAGTTGCGGCAAAATTTGCTGTGCAGGATGTGGATCTGAGCTCAGCGCCCAGGGGCAGCGGTCCTGGCTCTGCAAAGATGATCATTTCATTGCTGTGGTCTGCTTCGCTTTGCTTGCCGCAGGAGTGCGTCAAGAACGCGGAGTTCGTGGCCAGCACCATCAACGTGCCGGAGCGGCTGAAAACGCGGGGGCGGGTGGCGCCGCGCAGCCGAGCCGACATTGTGGCGGAGCTGGGACGGCTGCAGGGCGGCAACGCGCAGCTCGCCCGCGTCATGGCCAAGGGTGTCGCCTTCCATCACTCCGGTGAGTGGACCTGAAACCTGTATGCCTGTCAGGAACATGGAGCGTCCTTTTCGTTCACCTATTCTGGCTCTAAAGTTGTCTCTGGAGGAGTAGGGGAAGATGGCGGTGATGACGGCACTCAGTGCTACATGTGCCTGATACCCTGGTCAGCCTTGACTGCCAGTCGACACCACGCCCTGGCAGCATGTCGGCCTGATATGACTGGAAGCAGACCCGGCGGAGGAGGTGGAGCCGGTGGTGACGGCACCCAGCCTCGAACCTTGCCCGTCGCTAACTCGGTTTTCTATTACCTGATTGATTTTCGATATCTGTGCCGTTTGCACGCCTGTCCAATGCAGGAGATGGAGCTGATGGCGACGGCCTTCCGATGCATCGGCAAACATCGCAGACTTTGTCCAGCATTTGCACTGCTTTACTAAACCTTAGGCGCGCTATGCAGCTCTGTCCGACGAGGAGAAGGAGCTGGTGGTCACCGCCTTTAAGTGCGGTGCGGTGTCGGTGCTGACAGCGACGTCGGGCCTTGCCGCTGGCGTCAACCTTCCAGCCCGCCGCGTCATCTTCCGGTGGGCATTGTCGCAGAGCAGACCCGGACGAACCGGTTGCTCATGTGCATATGCCCTGCACGCGCATGCATGGAGCTGAGTGGCACAGCCGCGGAAAGGAAAGGGAAGCATTCGGTAGGATCTCTTACAGCTGCTTGAGACTGCAGAGGTTCCTTCTTCAACCAGCGCCGTGCATCTTGACTTGACGTTGTGACCCGCCGGGCCGGCAGGCACCACTATGTCGGCCTCCGCAGCGAGCCGCTGGACTCGACGCAGTACCAGCAGATGGCGGGGCGCGCGGGGCGCGCCGGCATCGATGACGCCGGCGAGGCCATCCTGCTGGCAACCAAGGACGCTCGCACCCGCGACCTCCTGCTCACCCTCATGCAGGTGGCTTCAAACCCCTGGCAGGTAGCCCTTGCAAGTGTCCCAACCCTCTGCTGCGGGTGACCCCTGCTTCAGGGGCCAGGGACGAATTTTCGATACGCTAGGGCTACACCGCCGGGCAGCGAGCACTGCAAGGCCTCCATACGGTGCAGCGGCAAGTGGGATCCCAGGCAGAGGTGCTGCTGGCCGTCACACATGGTTGAAGGGGGAGGCCTGCATGCCAGCTCCTCCTGAAACTGTCTGGGGACAGGCCGCACTCCTCTTGCCGCAATCCACACGTTGCTGCACCTCGGCAGCACGCACTCACTTCCATGCACGGTTGCCGCTGCCACCGGCACCAGCCCAGGGTCCTTCCGTCAGTCTGCCCGCTGTCGTTGACCCTGCCGTCAGCTACACCTCTCTCTTCCACACCAGGCGGACGCTCGGGCGGTGACCAGCTGCCTGGCGGACGCGCGGGCCGGCATGCGGCGCGCGATGCTGGAGGTGGTCGCCAATGGCTCGGCGGCGCGTCCCGATGCCATCAAGCGCTACATCAAGTGCACCCTACTGGCCGCCATCAACCACGAGCAGGTGAGCCGCCTGTGCCACCCGCACCATCTGCGGCCGCCGCCTGGGGCCTGCCTTGCTGGTCTTGCCGAGCCTGCGCCACGGGTGCAGGGAGCACTGCCGAAGCATCAAGACGCACGCACGACCTGGAAGTGCGCCGCTGCAACAGCACTTGCAGCAGCACTTGCGGCATGCGCTCTGCAGCATGCGCCACAACTAATCGTCATTACCCATGTGGCCTGTCTACCAATCGCCAGCTGAGCGCCCTGAAGTTGTCAGCAGTGTGCTGACGCACCTCGTGCGCCGCTTCTGCTCATCGCGCAGGACAACAAGCAGCTGGTGATCGGCTCGGCGCAGAAGGCGCAGGCGTGGCTGTGCGAGCAGAAGCTCATCCGGTGGAAGCAGGACAAGGACTCCACTCGCGGCAGCGCCGGCACGTGCGTGCATCCCCAGCTTCCGCATTCCCTGCCGCGCATCGCTGCCGCAGCAGTGCACTCCGAGCTGCCTGGCCGGGCACACCCCGCGCCCGGGGGTGCTTGGCACTGATCCAGGACGTCTGGCTCTGCTGCGAAGCAGCGAAACTTTGCTGCCGAGCATTACGCCTCCGATCAGTGCCCAGCCTGGCTCCTGCTGTCGGCCTGGCACGAGTCAAATCACTCCCAATCCGCATGGCAGCTAAGCTGACACCGATGCGCCTGCGCTCCTGCGCTGATGCATGCTCTGTCAGATTCAGATCACGCTTCAAATCCCTGACACATGTCATCATGTGTGCCTCCACAGGTGGGAGGCGACCACGCTGGGCAAGGCGGCGGTGGCCTCGGGGCTGGGCCCCGCCGACGCGCTGCTGCTGGCCCGCGACCTGGATGCGGCGCGGAAGGCCTACAACTCCGAGTGCGAGCTGCACGCGATGTACCTGGTGACCGAGGTTCGAGAGGCATTCAACGTCGGGCAGCGCGGCCAGGCGTCCAAGGTCGACTGGACGCGCATGGACAGCATCATGGGCAGCCTTGCGGTGCGTGCTTGCTGCATGCGTCACACACACATTCGAGGGTTCGTCTACCGCCGCTGGCTTGTCGCCGCCTGTGTGAGGACCTGTTGTCCATACGTGCTGTCGGCAGAGCAAGCAGGAGGCCCAGTCTCAGCAAGAGGGCTGACATAATCAGCAAGAGTGCTGGCCAGATGCCCAAACAGCAGCCGTGCACATGGCACCCGTGCTGCGCGCCAGTGCTGACGCGGTTGCCAGTTCTCGTTCTGCCATCAGACCCTGTCCCAAACCCTGACCCGCAAGCTCTGATCTCAGCAGGGCGCCCAGGCCAGGGTGCGGGAACTGGTGGGCGTCAACCTGGGCTTCCTGCAAAACCGGCGCTTTGGGAGGACCGCCAAGCCAGATCCGGAGTCGGAGCGCGTGTGCCGCCGCTTCTACGCCGCCCTGGTGCTGCTGGACCTCATACAGGAGGCACGTTGTCACCCGGCGGCCCATCTTACTGCCTGGGCGTGCTCTGCTGCGCTACCGCTGCTGTGCTGTGCTATGTTATACATGCCGTTCGGGCTAACGATGTGGAACAGCCAGGAATGCACATTCAGCGCCTTAGGGCGTGGCAGTCAGGCCTGCGCAGGGCTACCGCAGACGACCGCCCCGGGTGACGTGGCCAGGGTCCAGGTCAAGTCCTGCGTCTAGGATTCGGCACCACACCTCTGAGAGAGGCCACTGGCACAAACCGCCACTCCATCAAGGTTCAAAGTTGTCATGCAGCGCCGCAGGTGTCGGAACACGCCTGCTTGGAGCAAATCAAGCTGGAATGCCGCGGTGGAGGCGCTGCAGCATAGCACAGAGTGACACGTGCTTTCCATTTTGAGGGTTCTGATGGCATGCTTCCGACACAACCGCTGGTGCTTGCAGACTCGTGCGTGCAGTGCGTCAACTTGACGCAAAGCCAGGCGGACTCGCTGCATTGGCGCACAGAACTTTCACATTTGGAGGTTCTGAGGACACAAAGAAATCCCTGCAGCGCAGTGCCTGACAAGCCGACCGGGGTCGCAGGTGGAGGCGCTGAAGGCAATGCGGGAAGCATCGAGCTGCCGAGCACATTCCTAAAGTCTCTGTATGTTGCGCAGGTTCCGGTTGACACCTGTGTGGAGCGCTTCAAGCTGACGCGGAGCCAGGTGGAGGCGCTGCAGGATCGCTCCGGCCACTTTGCCGCCATGGTCGTCTCCTTCTGCGAGCGCATGGGCTACGAGGGCCTGCAGGCCATGCTGTCAACGTTCCAGGCGCGTTGTTGGGGCTTGGGGCTGGCAACTGATGGGTTTCAGGTGCTGACAGCAAGTGGTGCCAGTCGTCTAGCTGTTTGCTTGGAGCGGCCGGCGCTCCTGGCGCCCTGCAAGTACCAGCGGCATGCGATCTTCCATCCGTCGGCTGCCGCGGCGGAGCCCCTGGATCCGGCAGAGACACTGCCGAGAGTGTGCGCTGTCGCCCTCTGAACCCTGAATCTAGCATATTCTCCTCGCGCGTGCTTGGCGATTCAGCCTCCTGCTTGCACCCCCACTTGCAGGCGCGGGTGTTCAGGGGATGCCGGGCGGAGATTGTGGCGCTGACGGAGGTCAAGGGCGTTAAGGGCGCCAAGGCAAGTGCGGCAGTGCCAGTGACACGGGAACTCGTGCATGGCCTCGCATGGAAGGAGCTCCGCTCCATGCTGCGTCATGCCGTATGTAGCAGGTGTCCGGCCGTTGCCTGCTGGGTTTGTGCAGCCGAGCCCCCTGTGCCCGGGCTGATGGCCAGCTGCTAGTTGACTTCCGGTGACATCGGTGCCGGCGGCAACGCAGGCGCGGCTGCTGTTCATGGCGGGCATCCGGTCGCCGGAGGGTATCGCTAAGACATCACCGGAGGATCTCGCCAATATCTTGAAGGAAGGTGCGCATCAGCCGAGTGCCCCAGCTGCCTGTCAGCCTGGTGTCGCCAGAAGTGCTCGCCAGAGTGCCAGCCTTAACAGATACTCGTTGTGCATCCACTAGCTGCCCCCAACAACAGCAGCAGGTGTGGACGTCTCTACATGCTGAAGCCGGCAGCATGCAATGTGCAGCAGTCACGCTTCGTGCCTGCGTGCAGGCGCGGGCAAGAAGAGCTACGGCAACGAGCAGATGCAGGCGCGCAAGATCTGGAAGGCGGCGCACGAACTGCTGGCGCAGCGCGCCGATGAGCAGGCCAATCAGGCGGCCGCCTCCAGTATGCTCTTCTCTTGCACACGTCACCTCTGGTGGCTGGGACCCTGCACGAACTTGCTCGCTGCACCAGCCGGAGGTGGCAGGTCCCCCCCGCAGGCTGGCCGCTCTGCCGCAACGATACGCAACAGAAGCAGGATGCTGTGACGCCCGCAGGGGGCTGAGTGTGCACCCTCCAGACCTGCGAGTTTGCAGCGGCTCATCTGGCAGCATGAGGGTCACGCTCTGTCCTTGGCCGGCCGAGTCACTCCGATCGTCTGAGGATCACTGCCTGGACACAAGGGTTCTCAGATGCTTTGGTAATCCGCTGCCGCAGGGAAGTACCTCGAGGAGATCGGCAACATGGCGGTCGCCGGCAACCTGGCGCAGGCGTCAGAGCAGCCCGAGCCGGCGCTGCCGGCGCCCCGCGCGCGCATACCGCCCAGCTGCGTGCCACGTGCATCGCCGCCCGCGGCGCTGGCCGTGGAGGTCCTCCCTGCAGAGGCATGGCTGACTGCCTGACCCGACTCCAGCTGCGTCCTGCACCTGGTCCCGTGAAGCTGGATAGAACCCCCGCGACTGACATGGAGCCGACTCCGCCTCAGTAAACAGACACGGCTTCGAGGCAGCCGGCGATGTTAGCAGCTGCATATTGCAGGTCAACCGTCCTCCATTGTGCGTCAGAAGGCACAGGTCAGCAGACGAATCAATCATCCGCATGCAGGGCTCGGTGGTGGTGCAGCGAGGGCAGCTGGGCGCATTCTGCACGGCGTGGGGCGCCGCATCACGCTTTGGCTTCTGCCTGGTGCCGGTCCCGCCGGCGGTGCCGCCCAAACCGGAGCCGCCGGCCAACCTGCTGCTGCCCATGCCGGGTGTTGTCGCCACTGCCGCAGGTCCGCAGCCGGCTCGCTTTGGCCGGCTCGCATGTCGCAAATTGATCTTCTCTGCTGCTGACGAGGCTCCCTGCATGTGCAAGCTCTGACAGCAGTGCCGTGCTGTGCTCAGCGCGAGCAGACACAGAAGCAGCTTCCCCGCGCACCAATCCTGACTCGCCCCTCTTCTGGGTGGAAGCTCGTGCAGAGCTCGCTGCCGACAAGCACTCGCTCAGGGGCATTGCGGTGGCCTGGGACGCGGCCGCAGTCTACTTCCTGCCGCTGTCCGTGCTGGAGCCTGTCGGCGCGGGCACGGCTGGCGGTAGCACGGCTGCAGGCGCAGCCGGTGGCAGCGGCGGCGCCGGCGCCTCGCCTGTGGACAGCGGGAATGACTGGCGCGAGCGGGTGGCGGCCATCCTGCGCAGCCCTGCGGCTGAGAAGGTGTGCCCTTTTGCCACTGTCTGGGGAGCATGCGAGAGAGTCATACAAGCAGCAATCCAAGGCTCACTTGTAGAGATCAGGGCCTTGCAGCAAGCTGGCTGCCACAGCTGCGCCTTGGCCGAAGGGCACTAAACCACTCAGCCATATCATGCTTGCTGTCTCGCATATCCCAGCACAGCCGCGCTCTTGCGCATCCACTAGGTGCTGTTTCTTATATATTCGATCACACCCAATCTGCTCCCCCCTCTGGTGVCGTGGGATGTCAAGTCGCAGCTGCAGGCGCTGCGGCGGAGCAGGCGCCACCGCGGCTGGCTGGAACTGGGGGACCCCCTGGTCGACGTGCGCATCGCGGCCTGGCTGCACAAGCCCGGCAGCACCGACACGGTGATTCACGGTCGTGCCCGCTGGCTGGCTGCTGCGGCGGCTTCTGCTGGGGTATGACATGTGCAATGAGCAGCCCATTGCCGCCTCGCCAGACCCTGGTCCCGCCATTTGCACCGCCGCACGCATTGCCAGCGCTGGACAAGCATGTGTCCGTTGGCTGGCAGATAGCAGGCCCAGGTCGCAGCACCTGTCAGGGCTTTAGCTGGCCTTCACACTTTGGCCGTCGGATGAATTCGACAGCTCTGCGGCAGGTCGCTCATTGCCCTGCCGCCTTGCAGTCGAGAGTGTCACGGCTGCATGCCGCAGCGCAGTCGAGTTTGAAAGTTGCATGTTAGAATAGCTCGCTTGTGATCTGCTTGCCATGTGACTCAGTGCCAGCCCGCTTCCTGCACCACCTGTGAGACATTCGGTCTCCCGACGGCGGGTGCACGCGTCTGCCGCGCAGCTGGGTGACAGCACGCGGCCGAAGTTCCTGAAGCACGCGTACAGCCTGGGGCAGCTGCTGGAGGCGCGGGTGGGGCGGGACGCTGCGGTGGCCGCCGCCGCGCCGCTATGCTCCGACTGGCGGGGGCGGCTGCCGGCGGGCGTCCAGCGCACGGACGTCAACGCCGCCGCCAGGGCCGCACTGCAGGCGCTGGCTGCCTATGCCTACCTGCGCCCGCTGCTCGAGGTGGGGTGCTAACTCAAGGTGGGCCGCATGACTTAGACCTTCTGACCGAGTGGTCCAAGCATGGATCACTTGATCGGACATGCAAAGGCCCTGCTGCATGAGGACAGTCCTGGACGCGCTGTCGACCAGGCCCGCCCGCTGTCCAGCCGCTGCGGTGCGGACCAGGTTTGCAGCAGGCGAGTCCGCCGGCCGGCAGGCACAGCCTTGGCGGTGCCGGGCTGGCCTCCTGCTCGTGAGAACTCGCCGGAATGTGTTGCCTGTCCATGCCCACGCAGACGGAGCAGCTGCTGGAGCCGCTGGCGCGCATCGAGATGCCGGTGGTACGGGTGATAGCGGACATGGAGGCCGACGGCATCGCCGCCTCGCCCTCTGCCCTGGCCCGCCAGAGGTGCGTCCTGCGCCGGTATCCACTGCCCTTGTCTCAATGCCAGCAACCGCGACGAAGCGGGCACGCGGACTGCAGCGTTCCTGGTGTGCTGGCAGATGTGGTGTGCAAGCTGTGGCTGCGCCAGCTGTGGCAGCGCCAGGCTGCGGCATGCATGCACAGGGCGCTTTCAGTCTGGCGGGCCCAGCATGTGGGCAGTGTGCCCCCGTGCATTCCTGGCATTGAGCACATGAGCATATACCTCTGAACAGCATCGTTCCCCAGTGACATTGGCGGCTGAGCAGGATGCGGCTGGAGGCGGCTGCCCCGGGGTTGTAAGAATTTGCCCATTGCGAAGGTGTGAAAGATCATAACTCGAATCTGTCGTTATGCCTTGCCGCTGCATCGTGCCGCCTCATTGTGCCGCATTCATCTGCATGCAGGCCGCCGCTGGAACGCCGAATGGCGGAGCTGCAGGAGGCGGCGGAGGCCATTGCTGCGGATGCCGGAAACCCCAAACCCTTCCGCAAATTTAGCCTGGGCAACGTCGGCGACTGCCACGACCTGCTGTTTGTGCACCTGGCGCTGCCGCCGCCGCCGTCTGCAAACCGGAACAAGTCTGGCGATTGGTCCACCAAGGTGAGGAGCTCATGGTGTTATTCTGCCAGGCATGTGGGGAGAAGTCGTATGCTTCTGCACGATCACAAGTGAATGTGCACACACGAGTGCTGCACCCACAGCACATTCTGCTGCAGCTGTGCTTCACCCCCAGACGGAGGCCCTGCAGCAGCCAATGGAGGCTGAGACATTAGAGTTTCATGCTGTGCACCAGCAGCACTGCACCCCTGACAACAACTTGTCGTTCTGCATCAGCCCAGTCTTGCACACGCTGCAGGCGGAGGCCCTGGAGGAGCTCATGGAGGCGGAGGACCCTGCCGACCGGCGCACCGCCGCGCCACGCCTGGTGTGGGAGCACCGCAAGATCGAAAAGCTGCTGAGCGGCTTCATCGAGGTGCGCCCCCTGCCGCGGGGCGCACCAGTGCTGGCACGTGACGACGACCATGGGCTGCTGGTCACACACGCGGCGCACGAAAGCCGCAGCAGCCCTGCCCTGCTGCAGACATGGCGCTGGCAAAGACGGTTCGAACTGCCAACGGACCACTGGCGGGCCGCGTGCCGCGGCATGTTCACCGTTCATACCCTCTTTCAAATTGTGTCCGCCTTCATCTGGTGCAACCCCTGAGCAAACACGGGCGTGCAAACTCTGAGCAAACACGGGCGTGCAATGTGCGCAGGACCTGACCAAGCAGGTGGACACTGCGGCGGCGGACGCGACGCCGGCGCACTCCCCCAGCCAGCGCCTCAACTCGCAGGCGCTGGGCAGCCTGCCCTCGCCCGTTGGCAGGGTATGAGCAAGCAGAAGCTGCGCTGTCACTCTTGCCCAAGCTTTCCGTGCGCTTCGACCTGAGAAACTTGCATTGGTTGGTGGCGGCACCACCGGCCGACGCTCGGGTGTTCGTGGTTGCTGCTGAGACGTCGAGCAATCTGCAGGCAGTGCTCAACTGGGGCTCGATTGTCGCCTTCAATGGAAAGAGCTGACACGTTTCTCGAGGTGCAAGCAGCTTCGGCAGGGGCACCATGCACACATGTAATTGTTTGGAACACCACCCCGCATGTGCCGCCGAATGCAGGCGGTCGGCTTCTCGCAGCGGGTGCTGCGGCGGCTGCAGACGCGCTTCAACCAGACGATGACCAGCACCGGGCGCTTCGCCATGGACGAGCTGAACCTGCAGTGCATGCCTCGCCCGCGCGCCTTCAGCGTGCCGCTCACGCAGGCGGTCACGCCGCTGTCAGACCGCAGCGCTGTGACGCACCGCGACCACGAGGCCAACCTGAGGTGGGTTGAGGATTTAAACCTGAGGTGGGGAGCACAAGCATCGTTTGCATGGCCACTGCCTTGGCGCATGCGGCGCCGCGCTGCGACCCTCTCCTGCCACTGCGCGACCCTCCCACCTGCCAGATGCCCGGGTATGTGCCGAGGAACTGCCCCTGCAACCCGTGCCCAGACCTGCCCAGCAAACGGTGCATGAGGTGGTGTATGTGGTTTATGACTATGACGCCCAGACATCTGTGCACCGTGCAGGTCGGTGTTTGTGGCGCCACTCGGCTGGCTGCTGCTGTCGGCCGACTGGTCGCAGATGGAGGTGCGGACATCCACCAGCAGTTGCCGATTCCACGTTTGCAGCACTTTGCTGACCGTCCATGGCCGTCCACCCTCTGGTCGCCATGTGGTTGTCCATCGAAGCTGCACTGCTGCACTGCTGTGCTGCTGCTGTGGCATGCCTCGGACAGTACGCTGAGCGCCAAGCAAGACTGCCCTGACGAAGGATGGAGGGTGTAGCTGATGTAGCGGGTGTGTCCTTCCTCGCGCAGCTGCGCATCATGACGTTCCTGGCGCGCGAGGAGAACATGTGGCGGCTGCTGTCAGACGCGGGGCAGGACCCCTTCTCGCAGCTGGCCTCTGTGTGGCTCGGCACGCCGCTCAGCCAGGTGCCGCGGCGCAAGCCCTGAACACGCGGTGCTCGGCTGTCAGCCATGCCGCACTTGCGTTTTGCAGCAACTCTCAAGGTCACCGGCCCGCATCCCCCGGCCTCGTGCTGTCGCACGGCCGTGCAGGCCCTCTGGGTCTCGCGCTGCACTGCACCTACTGTCAGGCCGCAGGCCTGCTCTGCGTCAAGTGTCTTTCAGAACTATGCTCATGTGATGCTGCAGGTTCAGCCGGAGCAGCGGGAACACGCCAAGACGATGTCGTATGGCTTGCTGTTCGGCATGGGCGCCGGCAGGCTCGCCAAGGACATGCAGGTGGCTGATGCATGGCCAGGCTCCAGGAGTTCTCCGGTTGCTGCCTCAGGTTGCTGCCTTTTTCTCACAAACAGCTGGCAGCCGTACTGCCAAATCGAACACCAGCGCATCCTCGTGCACACCCCGCCCCCGGCATTGCTGCGCAGTGCACGCGGCGCGAGGCGGAGCGTCGGTCGGACGCCTTCCTGGCGGCGGTGCCCGGCATCAGGCGGTGGCGGGAGGCGCTGCTGGCGGAGGGCCGCCGCACCGCCTGGGTCCGCACCCTCGGCGGGCGGCGCCACTACTTCCCCAACCTCACATCCGCCGACTCGGGTGCGGCCGTCAAGGAAGCCTGTCCGGCCTTGCTGGACCTGCTCGCCATCCGATCTGATTGTCTTGCGTCACAGCGCAAAAGTTGCCTTGCAGGCAGCTCATCGCAGCCAGCGGGCTGTGCAACTGCTTGTTGCGTTCCCCACTCCTGGACAGGGACATTGGCTGCAGTCGCACGCAAGTTTGCTGCCGGTACTCTGTCCCCCAGACGCCGATGTTCCGATCACAAACACCTTCGACCTCCACCGCCCTGCAAACTCGCGCTGCTGCAGGCAAGCGGTCCAAGGACGAGCGCGCCGCCATCAACTCGGTGTGCCAGGGCTCCGGCGCTGACAAGCTGAAGACAGCGATGGTGCTGCTGCAGCGGGCGCTGCGCACGCAGCTGCCGCCCGCCACCTGCCGCATCGTGCACATGGTCAGCGCGCCGCGGCCTGCTGCCCCAGACTCTCAAACGCCCTGCATTGCGTCGAAGCGAGCGTGCCTCCTTACTGTTCTGCCTGACCGAACTCCCAGAACAAGTCACGGGTTAGTTGTGGTGATCCTGCCTGGGAAACACACCCTCTCGCAGCGTAATCGGCGCCGGCGCCGAGTGCCGGCCCCTCCAGCTGCTGGAGGTGAAACAGCTGACAGCCACGCCTGATCACCCTGCTGGCCTGACCTGCAGAACCATTATGAATCCCTCCTTATGTGCAGGTGCACGACGAGCTCGTGTTCGAGGCGCGGGAGGATGTGTTGCCGCACGCGGCGCGTCTTGTCAAGCGCATCATGGAGGTGCGCATCGTTCTTGGATTGAAGGTACAAATATCTGGGCTACACAATCATAAGCCCTTGCTCTGATGCCTTGCCACTTTTGTCAGCTGCTTTAAACGGCGCCTGCGGCCAGTGCCAGCAGGCCCCAGCAGCTGCAGCCCGTTCGTGTAGCAGCTGGGCTCATGTGGCTGGAGAAGGTGAACACTGCGGTCCGCTTGGCATTTCTGAAGATCCTCTTCAAACCCTGTTCCACTGACACACAGGAGGAGGCTCTGCCAATGGTGCTGCCGTCGGGGCCGGGCGGGACGCCCGGTAGATCGCTGCCGATGCCCGTCAAGCTGCGCGTAGGCCCGAGCTGGGGCGAGCTGACCGAGTACCGCCTGCCGCCGCTGTGACAGCATGACTAGGATGTGCCTTGTGGGCAGTGCCTGGCAAGCAGCGCCAGGCAGGCGTTGCCGGCAGCGCTGTGTGAGATGATGGGTGCACACGAACAGCAGCTTTAGCGGCCGCCATGAGATGAGAACAGGCCCAGCCGTGTTGTGGGCATCCAACCGGAGCTGTACCCACATTCAGGCGTCGCGTCATCAGCCACTGGGCACACATTTTGCATGTCCATATCTAGAATCACTTGCAATGTCTTGGACGAACGTGTGCTCAAATGTATCCAGGCATTGGCGGGACAATTTTGCAATGGCATGTCGGTCCAGGGTTCAGATTTGTCAGCATCAGATGGTGTGTTTTTTTAAGGTGTGTAGTGTAGTGCGGCTAGGCGTTGCATGTCGTCTAATGTTGTCTGTAACACGTCGACAAGCCCTGACGCCGGAAATTGTCTGTGCCACGGAATTTCGAGGATGCCCCCTCTAGATGAGCTTCCAGCCCTTCACAGCAGACAACGGCAGTAGTATCTGATGACACACGCTTGAAGAGGCCGAAAGCATACCAAGCTGACACGCAGCCACCAGCCGCATCCTTCACGCCGGATCTCATCGTCTTCCAGACCACGGCCCGAGGCTCAAAACCCAGCGGCAGCCAGCCGCGCCTTCTGCGCCCGCTGCTCCTCGGCCGCCGCATGCGCCGCCGCCTCTGCCGCCACGTCCGGATCACCGCCGCCATCCGTTGCGGCTGAACCCTCGCCATCCCCCTCCCGCGCCAGCGCCAGCAGCTCGTCGACCAGCCCGGGCAGCTGCCCCGGCAGCAGCCACTCCGGCCGCTCGACGCCGGCGCTGGCGGCCGTCCGGCCAAGCACCGCCTGCCGCCAGGCCGCGGGGATGCTGCTGGCGCCCCACAGCGCGCCCAGCAGGCCACCCACGATCGCTGCGGCGCACTTCGGCAGCAATCAGTCAGGGACCACGAACAGGCAGAGCCACCAACAAGCCACGAGAAAGAGGTGCGCTGTCCAGAGAGGCAATGTTCGTCGTGGTGTGCCAGCATGAGCCGTGCTGGAGGTTCCGATGCGATGCAGGCAGGCTTGGCCCGCAACCAGCAGCACAGGCTCGTGCCAGACTACACAGTGTTCGATGTTCTGAGGCGACGCAGGCAGGCTTGACACGCAAGCAGCAGCAGGAGCTGTAGGCGGCGTGTCGCTTCCAGCTGCGAGTGAACCTGCATTGGTGTCTGTGTCCCCGCCGCGCAGCAGGATGCCTTCCAGAGCCCCCTCGAAGCGGCACGTCCGTCGCAGCAGCCTGCGCCACAGCCACGGAAGCCATCTGCTAGGCACGGGCGGATCACACCAGCCTCGACGATGCCATTGTCGCGCCGCCTCAGGGTGCTGCATGTGCAGATTCTGGGCGCTTGAACATTCCGCCATTAGCACCCATTTAATGCGGCAGCGAACACACAGC
The DNA here is from genome assembly GCA_033439295.1 of Deuterostichococcus epilithicus. Classification (NCBI taxonomy): domain Eukaryota; kingdom Viridiplantae; phylum Chlorophyta; class Trebouxiophyceae; order Prasiolales; family Stichococcaceae; genus Deuterostichococcus; species Deuterostichococcus epilithicus. The sequence goes on along the minus strand of JAVTLE010000004.1, from coordinate 1,894,431 downwards.
AAGCGAACACACAGCAAGCCTTCCGACCGACTGGACGCGCCACCACAGCGCAGCAGCGCGTGGTTCGTGGGGCAGGGCAGTCCCCCAGCTCAGAGCAGGACAAACCCTAATCCCTAACCGCACCTGAAAGCGTGCACAAAGCCCCAGCGCACAAAGCCGATCTGCTGGTCGCAGTCGGGGCCCGGCCCAGGCTCCCGGCTCTCCTCCAGCCAGCCGCGCACCTCCGGGCATGCATGCGCCTTCCCCCAGCCGTCCGCTGCCGCCGCCGCGCCTGCTGCGTCGCCTGGCCGCCGGATGAGCGCCGCCGCCGCGATGACGTACGCTGCATTTGCGTCCTGCGTGTTGTATGGCGGCCAGGTGTCAGGGCGGCAGGACGGTGCTCCGTACCGGCCGGCCGCACCAGAGCCTTCGCAGTGCTTCGAGCAGCTCTGCGCAGGCGGCAACGTCCGACACTGGCTGATGTGGGACTGCAGTGACTGGTGCCGGCAGGCAGGGCCTTGACCACAGACTGCCACGTGCCAGGTCGGCTTCGTGACGTTTCGTCTTGCCTGGCACGACTGGTTGGGATGAGTCAGCCGGCAGTCCGCCCGCGCGGCGGCCGCCAGCCGCTCAGCGCCGAGCCGGTGACCCCACACCGCCAGCGGCGTCGCCCGCATCAGCGCGCCGTTCGCCTTGGACCCCTGGTTGTCCTGCGGCATGGCATGCGGCAGCGGGGGTCTAAATGTCAGAGCTGGCGCCCTGTGCAGCACTTGTGGCAGCAGCAAGGTTTTCGCGGCCGCCGCGAGCGCTGCATTGGGTAACACCCGCCCGCAAAGAGCATGCAGTGCACTGGACCGCCTCCATCGTGGCGATCTGTGCGGCAGCTGCCCCGAGTGCATCGCCCTGAGCTGCGCAGCCAGCACGCATCAAGTACGATCAGGCGTCCAGCACTGTTTGGGAACAGAGTACAGCGGCGGCACCCGGTCGGCTGCAATGTCAACAAGGCGCAGCACCGCATCGGCATCGGGCGCCGCATCGCCGTCCTCCGCCGCCCGCGCCTTGGCGGCCACTCCCGGCAGCAGCGCGTTGCGGGTCGTGATGCCTGCACAGTGAGAAGCAATGATGCACGACCACCGTAGGTTTCAAGTGTTCATCCGCACATGTTGTGCCGATGTCTGAGGGCTGCAGCCTGCTTTCTCCAGACGGTGCAGGCACCAGAGGCGCGAATGCGCCACGCAGAAGCTGGCTCTGCTGGCGAAGAGATTGCATCAGGTACTCCTATGTCATCCCTCTGCTCCTGTAGAAATGAAGGCGGCCGGCCCCCATGAGCAACTGCACGGTCGGTGCCAATCCTCCCAGGCTTGTGGTCGCTGCCGTGCATCGACACCTGCCGACTGCTGGCTCGTTCCTGGCGCTCACCCATGTCGAAGGGCTGCGGCGGCCCCTCGGCCCAGTTGACGTATTCGCCGGCGACTGCGGCGGCGGGGAACGCCGGCGGCGGCGTTGCTCGCAGCCCGCGCGCCAGGCACAAGGCCATCTCGCTGTCATCCGTGATCTGGCGCAGCGAGCGATGGGAGGAGCTTGAAGGGCTCGAGCTGTGCAGCATCCATCCTGACCACAGCTGACACTGGAGCAACATGGCTCGCATGCTGTGCTGCCTGCCTGTGGGACTACGCCGGGGCGGCGCCAACAGGGACGCTCACCTGGCCGCGCCCGACGGCATGCACGCCGCCGCCTGGGAACGTCAGCGCCTGCTGCACCTCCTTCGAACTGACCGTCTGCTGGAACTCCAGCACCGCTCCTGTACGGTTCCACAGCATGCAATTGAAGCTCCCGATGCACGCACCCATGTCCCTGGCGCTCCAGTGCAAAGGGCTATACGCAGGCTGGAGGCAGTGACGTGAGCAGTTGCTGTCGCTTGCCACCTGCAGCGTCTCCGACGAACGCGCCGAGCACAGCGCCCAGTGCTGCATCCTCCGTCGTGCCTGGAGCTGGCATCATGGTGGCAGCACTCGGGATCTGCGAAGGTGCTTGGACACTCGGAAGATTGCCAACGACTGCAGCTGCACTAGGTGTATGGCTCTGTAGAGGGATTTTCTAATGGAATTGCGAACGCAAACTGCGGCATCATCACAAGGCAGGTCTTTGTCGTACAGCAGGCGAGCTCGTGCCAGCTCGCACTCGCTTTCTGCATGCTCAGACGCGAATTGTCAATACAATCAGCAGGAACACACATTCGCGCAGCCGAGTCCCGACCTTGATTCTGCGAAGTGTGGTCAAGGGATCTGTGTGAATTGCGTTGCTGGCCTAAGAGTCTTGCAGGGAGGGAAGCGATCGGCCTGAAGTTGCTCCTAGCGTATTCAGCCGACGTGTCAAGCATGCAATGCCGGCACGGCAGCCCTGTGTGGCGGCGTCACGCCGCGGCGATCGTTCTATGCCTGGCGGCGTGCAGGGCCAGCACTGCGTACTCAGCCCCAGCGCCGGCCGAGAGACAGAACGAATGCTCTGCCGCAGGTGGCCGCGCTGCTGTAGATGTGATAGGTGAAGCAACATGCTCGCGCGCAACCTGTGGCTGCATCCAGCCCGCTTGGCGTGCTAATTTAGCCACAGGCAAGGTCCGATGGTATGCGCATCTTATACATGAGCCATCCCACCTATGCAGAGCCTCGCGACTGGGGCGCAGCATACGTACCGCCGCCTGGCACGGGCACCGGCAGAATAAGAGACCTTAGCTATGCAATCCGGCCGGGCGCGCTCGTGTTTGAGTCGGCAGACGGCCTGCCCGACGACATCGCTGCTGTCTTTCAGCGTCGGGACAGGTGAGGGAGACACCCTTTTGCTGTGTGCCGACGCCGCAGCATGCAGCATAGTATGAGCATTGTGTGATGCTTACGGGTCGGCCATGCCTCACACCGCCGCAGCTGCGATCCCAGCTCCTGCTCCGCCGCGCAGCGGGGACATCTGCAACCAGTCACGGCTGCGCCTGCCCAGCGCGCACACAGGTGCTGCCACCCTCGCGAAACTCGGCGACTGCACACACATAGTGCGCAGCCCTGGAAGTGCTCTGTGCCTCTGAAGTCCTGCGAGCTGTCGACCATGTGGTTCCGCGCCGACCGCAGGAACCCACCTGGACGCACCGAGCCACTTCAACGACGGCGCGTTCAAGGATGGCCGGGGCGTCGAGAGCCTGAGCCTTGAAACACTGAACGGTGATCATGGGTACTCGCATGACCGCCCTGGCGTCACACAGCAGTTCTGCGCTTCTTGACGCCGCCGATTCAGCAGAATGAAGCCAAGGCATCGATGACGGTGTTGCGCAGGTCCAGCGCTGCTGGTCGAGGTTCCGGACTCGACCAACATTACAGGTAAATTTGGAGCAACAGAACAGCATGGGCTGCTGCCCGGCAAAGCGTGCCAAGTGGTCTTGCTGCCTTGTAAAAAAAGCCACGATGATCCCTGCTGTGAAGCTAGCCAGGCAGGCACGAATCGTCACCTTGACCGAATGGGTGCCTGGGTGCCGCTGCAGCCGAGGCACTGGAGGCACTTGCCATTCCGCCTGGAATTGTCCGGGTGTTATTCAAGACGCTCAACACCAAGAGGTGCGCATCCTGACCAGCTGCCGACTCTGCCTCGCCGATCCTGCCTGTAGCCTGCGGCTCTGAGTCATCCGACCCAGGCTTTGTTTGTAAAAGGCTCACAGTAGACGGCCAAGACCCTGTGCATGTATGTGGCGACGCCGCCATGTGAGGGACACCCATGCGACGTGACGCGCCGCCAGCCCATCCACGCCTTGCTATCCCCCACCAGACTCGCTTCATAACTCCTGCGAGGCAGCTCCTCGCAGACAGCTCATGCGGCGGCGTGGCTTTGTGTCCGACTACACGTCCTTCGACGCCTCCGGCGCCGAATGGCTGGTCGCAAATCGCCCTGCTGTGCGTCTGGTCGGCATTGACTACCTGACGGTCGCCACCTATGCCGACCTGAAGGCGCCGCACGAGCACCTGCTGGGCGCGGTGAGCGTGAAGCTCGCGGTTTCGGTTGCGCTCCTTGCGGATCAGGCTTGTAGGGCACAGGAGTTGGGACTCTGATGTCCGTCACCCATGCTGACCTCGGGGCGCCGCTTGGGCACTTGCTGTTCGCAGTGAGCATTCATGGGCAGTCTTTGGCTGCGTCCCGTCTGCGGGCTGGTGTTTGCAGGGCACAGGGTCCAGCCCGCCGCAGGCAGCCTGTGCGACGGCCTCAAGGCGCCGCATGAGCGCCTGCGGGGTGGTCGTGCCCTGCTCAATGTTTTGATCTGAGGCCCCACGGCCATGGCCACAGCAGCGCTGCTACCCGTTGGGGCAGCGCGCGCGTTCGGGATCCGGCGCGGAGGGCGCCGGAACACAGCTTGCAGCTGGAGCAGATCGGGTCTGAAATCCTGCCATCGCTGCGCATGCTGCAGGGCGTGATCGCTGTGGAGGGTCTCCATTTGGACGAGTTGAAGCCCGGCCTCCACCAGCTGCACTGCCTCCCAGGTGCATCATAGCTTTGCTGCTGCTGTTTGGTGAGTTTCCCCTTGCACATCTTTGTCCAGTTCGTGAGAGCATCATAATGTTGTCAATGCCGATCACAGCCGCGCGCATGAGCTTGCACTGTTGCGTGCCGCTTGTGCAGCTATTGACTCAACGATGGCTGAAGACCTTGTGCATACGCATGCCAGTGAAGCTGCATGGGAGCGACGGCGCACCAGTCCGATGTGTCACCATCGGCTGGAGTTAGACTTGGACGCCAGCGACCGCGGGGCTGCAGTCAACAGTTGTCGATGATGTTTGGCAACCTTCCATTTCAGCTTCAAACCACTGCCAACATTCTCACATTGCAAGTGTGATTCCTCGCTTTGTTTTGGTATACTTGCCTTGACAGCTTGTGGTCGGAAAGGAAACCTCAGGCGTCGCTTCGACAGAACTCTTCATGTCCCACCGGTAGATGGAACCAGTGTAATGACGCATTCCTTAGTTCCGTGTGTGTGGCCACAGCGTCTCAATGCAATAGCGTGTGCCACTCCCGTGTCGCGTTGACTAGGTAGCATGGGACCATGAAACTATAGGCAATGCCTGCAGCAGAGGTAACGTACTGACACTCACCCCTAGGTAGCAACCTGTAAGCCAGGTAATAACCTGCAAACCCTGGCCAGGTACCACACTATGCAATTGACCAGCAAACAAACACCTGTTCTCCACCCCAGCTCACACTGGTATATGCAAGTGGAAGCTGCGCAAGCTCTGCGGTCCTTCATATTAAGAAAATACTGCACATGATGTGAAAGTTGGGTACCTATACAGCACCGCATAGAACAGCTGTCTGCAGTACATGCGCCATCGCCGAGGCCGGGGCAACGAACACTGACGAGCACCCTTGCATCGAGCCCTGCGACTCCTGCTGCATGCTGCACCCATTCCTGTCCGGCGGCTGCCCCTTCATGAGGCTTGTCGTCGTCAGGCGCCAGCGCCCGCCGCGATCACAGTCTGTGGCGCCGCCTCGCCCGGCATGGCGCCGGCGAGCTGCTGGCGGGCAGCAGCGGCGACGCGCTGCGACTGCTCCGCCTGTCCCGACACCCTGCCGGCGCTTGCCTGCGGCAGCAAAGCGGGCACTTGCCGTGCCTGTGCAAGGCCGCGCAGTCAGTGGCAACGCGCAACTCGGCTGCTGACCAATGCTCCTTATTGCAGTCGGAATCTGACATGCAATCAGGAAAGCAATAGGACAGGGTCTGGAGGCCTGAGAATTGGTGGGACAGGTGTTTGCCGCACCGCACGCCTTGCCTGAAGCCTCACCCGGCTGGAGCAGGACTGGCGTGCTGGCGCTGCCACTGCGGGCGCAGCCGCTGTCTGCGCGCCGCCGCCCACGTCGCTGCGGCCTGGAGCTGCCGCGTCTGCATGAAGGCCTCCTGTAGGTGCATAGGCCTCTGCTGCCGCTGCCATCGCCTGCACACGAGCGGCAAGGCAACTGTCAGTGTGAATGCAGGACAACCCCCACAAACATCGCAGATGGAACTGCACACATGCGCTGGATGACAGCCAGCATCCCCTGAAACTCAACGCTGCCTGATCGCGCCGCAGGCCTGGCGGCTTCTCAGCAACATGGCAGCGTGACGGCCCTCACCACGGTACCGTCATGCAAACCGCTGCGCCTTGCAGAGAAGCGGCCGAGGTGCCACAGTCAGCACCCCTCGAAGCGCATCCTGCAGTAATCCTCGTGCTTCCGATGCTGTCCACATACCTGCTGCTCCTGCGCCCGCACGTTGCAGACTGCCAGCCCGGCGTCCTGATCATGCCGCAGGCTGCCAGCCTTGTGCGGTGTGTGCGCTGGCTCGCCGCCGTGTGCCGCGCCAGGGTGGTCGCGGCCGCTCCCGCGGCTGCGGGGGCGGCCGGACGGCGCTGCCTCCGTCGCTGCCGGGGACGCCGCTTGCTCGCCGTTCTCACGAGCAGCATCGGGCCGGCCGGCGATGTCACCGCCGGCTGCCGTGCCGSTCGCCTGCCGGCTGCCGGCGTCGCCGCCGGTCGCTGTGCCGCCAGCCTGCCCGCTGGCCGGGGCCCACTGGTGCTGCAGTGCGCCCGCCATGGCGGCGCCAGCTGCCGACAGCCGCAGGAAGCCGGGCGGCAGGTGCATCGCGAGACCACGGCGCGCCGTCGCGACTGCCGCCGCCACCATGGCCGGCTGCGGAGTCGCGAAGACACGCTGCCGCTTCAGCGGCGGCAGCAGTCCGCCTCTGCAGCCACGGGAGAGCGACACATCAACCGCATTGTCGCCAGGCACCATCGATGTTAAAGGAGACAAGATAACAAGCGTCGCCACCTCAACACATTGCTGGGGCAGCGGCTTCCACATCAAGCACCATGCGGCAGCGGCGCGGCTCTGGGGCAAAGCCCTGCCAACAGGAATGCGGCACCAAAGGCGGGAGCAGACCTGCGCTTCAAGCGGTTGACGGACCAGGTGTTCTCTCCGCCCAGCTCCGCCTGCAGCCACGCCACGCAGCAGGCGTCACGGCAGTCTCCGGACTCTGAACGACCGCATGCTCCCAGCAGAGACGGCTGGCAGGGCCGCCCCCTGGGAATCCCGTGGCGGGCGTTCGTGAACCCCGACAACGTTCGCGCGCCACTGTTCCTGCAGCTGGTGGAGGTCAACATCTGCCAGCACGTTCCTGCCGGGTGCGAGCGAGACAGGACGCACACCTCGAGCGCCTTGACGTGCCCAAGCGTGAGGGTGTCGGTCAGCGGCTGCGGCGGAGGCGCATCGGGGGCGCGGGCGGCGGACTGCACGCCCTCGTGCAGCGGGTGGCCGTCCGCCGTTCCCGGCAGCGGCCCCCGTGCAAACCTCACCCGCCTGGAGGCGGATTTCAAGGATCTCTTGCTGGTAATTCTCAGGTCCGGCACAGAGAAGGGGAATTTGTAGCCTTTCAACATTCAAGCACAAGCAGGCATGCTAATGCCTGTCAGGCTGTCAGGAATGCCATGGCTCGGGTCTGTCCGGCAGCACATGAGAAAGGTGGCTGTTGCAACATGCAGCACTCTCGGAAGGGACATGGTGAGCACTTGGCGGCACGTCGCTCACCTTGTGGGCCTGCTGCCGGATGCCTGCATGCGGACCGCCGACTTGAGCGCCTTGGGTTGCTGCATGCGAGCCGACCTGGGCAACCGCTGCTGCTCCGGCCGCTGACTGGCATGCTGCTGCGCGGGCGCAGCGCGCGCGCCGCCTGGTTGCGCCTCAGCATGGGCTGTGTCCTGGCACACGGGTACTGCCGCAGGCGCGCTGCTCTCGGGGGCGCCCGTGCTGTGGATCCCATTGCGCAGGCTGCCCGCCAAGCCGCTGCGGGGTGCGGGAGGTTCCGACAGCCGGTCGCTGACGCTGCCTCCGCTGCCTGCGTTGCCGCCGGCGCCGAGCTGCGGCAGGAAGTGCAGCAGCGCGCTGGCGGCGGACGCGCCGCCAAGACTGGCAAAGCTGGCAGCTGGGAGGCCCGGGGCCGCTCGGGCGGCGGGCACCATGAGCGCCGGCTTGCGGCGCCGCGTCATGACGCCGTCCGCCGGCGTGACGAACAGCGGGATGGGCGAAGGCGCCAGCGTGCCAAGGCTTGCGGTCACGATTGGCGCCGCCGCCGCGGCCTCAAAAGGCGCGGGAACTGATGTTGGGACCGGTGCTGCCATGGCGTCCGGCATGGCCTCGTCCGGCGCCAGGCCGGCGCGGTCGTCCGGCTGCTGCGCCTGGTCCTGCGGCGTGCGCTGCACCCGACGGCGCTTGCGGTGTGCCGGCGGCGGCATTGCCAGCGAGTCAGCGAGTGCCGCTGCCTCCCGCTCCATGGCGTCGGGCAGAGGCTTCGCGAGCACCATGCCGGCTGTCTCGCTGTGTCTGGAAGATCGAGCCGCCTTGCGGGCGGGCCGCCGTGTGGCGGCCGCCACAAGCTGCTCTTTCGCTGACTGTGGATCGCTGACCGGGACCATGGACATTCCAGCTGATGGCGGCATGACTGCTGCTGCTGCGGTCTGGCGCCGTCGAGGCGAGAGTGCTGTTCGGTCTGCTGCTTTGCGGTCTTCGGCTGCGTCTGCGGAGGTGCTGATCAAGCTGCGGGTGCGCATCCCTTGAGGACAAGACGCGCTGTTGTTGGAAGGTGCCTCACCCAGCCAGTGTGTGCCAGCTGCAGCGCATGATTTGCGGCAATCAGGTTGCGTTCAGGGACGTGCTTCGTGTCCACATATCGCTGCGTTCATGACCTGAACGTTGTGCAAGCTGCTGCCATCGCAGCCGGGTACCAGTCAGCAGCTTCGGAAAGCGAGCCTGCAAGGCTTGTAATGGCGGCGATTAAGCAAGAGACGTTATGAGAGCTCACCTTCTTCGGCTGAGTGTGTGGTGTAAGGCTGATCACCGGAATAGCCTCCACAGTGCGCCGAGTGGCAGCGGTCGAGGAAGCTGCGTGTCAGAAAGCAAAGATCCGCAAAGCTACTACCTCACAAAGCTTTCGGCAGCAGTGACATTTTGCGTTGGGCAAATAGGTCACAGGTTGCGTCTGCGGGTGAGCAGACTGCAAGTCTCTGTAGGTGCTGAGCTGGTCACAGCAAGTGCGTTCTCGCTTGCACGCCCAGCTGCTCCGCAAGCTGGTGAGACGGAGGATATGTTTCGGCACACAACAAGCAGTTGTGAAGAATCGGTTGCAAGCAGTGCCGCTGGCGCGTTACCCGATACGTTGCACTCACTTGGCGCAGCACGCCAGCACGGAATCCAGCATGACGTCGGACTTGGACTCTAGTACACACGACAACGCGCGGCCAGCTGCACGATTGTGCGTCAGCGGAAGTTGCTTTGCCTCTGGTTGACTGTCCACTGATCTGGTTTCGGGCTCCAAGAACAGTCACTCGCCGGACGAAAGGTCCACGCGTCCTGTGTACTGTTTGTTGAAATCCTGCTGAATTCCTTCGCACGTGCAACTGCCAAAGCAGAAAGGTCCACATCGGCATTCACTGCACGCCGTGTTAGCCGCCTAGGATAGCCCAGATTCCGCATACTTGACGGAGAGGCGACCCCGAACGGAACTGCTGTTGGTGTAGCATCACTGCGGCGCGGCGCAGCGCACGGCCACAGGTTTGCATCCTGCGCCAATACCTGTATGCCATGAGGTGTACATCGTTGACTTTTGTTTTTGGAGCGATATTGCAACTTTCTAAATTGCGCTGTCTACCTCATGCTCGTTGATTTCCGGCACTTTGCCCCCAGGCGTGCATCAGGCTTCTGGCGCAGCGAGGGCGCCAACTGCGATGTGCAATGGCACGGCTCATCTGCAGTCTGGCTGCCTGCGGTGTGCTTTCCAGCTGGGCCAGCGGCGATGGCGTGACGCGCCGCGGCAGAGCACTGGGCACCGGGGTTGCGGCATGCCGCCAAGCGCCACGGGCGTCAAACCCTGCACGGCCCCTGAACAGGTGCACGTGCCACTGGGTCCCCACGTTCTGCATGTGCGCTGGATGCAGACAGCCGGGTGTGCGGACTCCTGCCTGGCTGCCTCACGCTGCAGCCGGCCCTGCCTCTCGAAACCTCGGCATCGCACATCACTCATTCAGCAGATGCAGCGGCTCAATACTGGCTGTCACTGGTGCAGCATCTTGCGCTGCTCCCGACATCTGCTGCTGCTGTCAGCCTCACAAAGGTTTTAGCCCTGCATTGGGCCGCGGTAGCTTTTGCGGCCCCACAGCAGATGTCCATACCTCCCATGGCATGCCACAGGCGGGAAAGGCGGCAGCAAAGCCGGCGGTGCTGGTGGAGGCGAGGGGGCGGCGGCGGCGGCGATTTGATCTCGGCTCCGGCCGCCTGCTGTTTGCAGCGGAGGACCCGCAGGCGGAGGCTGCGGAAGCGCCAGACTACCGGGGTGACGTGGTTGACTTCGCTAAAGGTGAACGGCAAGCTGTGCATTGAGATGTCTCCAGTGGGCAGCGTCTGCCGCAGGCACCTGCAGTAGCTACCATGCAGCGGGCCGGACTGCGAGATAACCTCTGCACTGCTTCAGGCAGTTCGGCAGCTGTGAGACTTGCTGCTTAACGAAGGGGACCTCTGAGAGGTCTCCTTACTGCATCCTCGCGCTACGACCACGATGGTGGTTTCTTTACAGATATGCCGTCATTGAGCCACCACCGTCCGCCCCCAAGCTACGACAGGGCCTACTACGACAGGGCCTTTCTAAACTCTGAATGTGATATCGGCATCACTTGCCCACGCGCCTAGCGAAGCTACCTTTGACTGCAGGCTTCCTGCTGCCGCGCGGGTGGCCAGACAGTGTGACGGACGATTATGTTACCTACCAGCTGTGGGCCTTCCCCTGCCACATCTTCGTGGGTGCCCCGTGCGCCACACTTCTGTGTTCACTGGGAATCTGATGCGCAGCCCCAACACGGAGTGACGTCTTGGGCATGCCATGATGGGCCTGTTGCGCCTAACGTGTGCACGCATGCATGCGGCATCATGACGTGTCCCACAAAGCCGTCAGGCTCAATTCAGTCCTCAAGGGTCATCCAGCTTGCTGGCCTTTGTGGACCGATCGAACGGCAACTTTGTGGGCGCAAAACTGCGAATTGCAGCTTGCTCGCGGCACTGGTGCATCATTGCTGCTGCACAGCATTGCATCGCATTGCATCCTGTGCGCAGGGCTGGATGAGCCACAGCCTGGCGACTAGCAGCCTGCTGAAGGCGGTGGGCGTGACGCCCGACGCCGCCGGCGCCGCCGGCACCACCGCTGCCGTCAAGTGGATCACAAAGGATGGCATTGGCGCGCTCGGCCGTCTGCTGGTGCCCCTTTCTGCATCTGGCATCTGCTTCCTCCAGCAAACGAAGCATTGCAGTCTTCAGAGTCTGCAAGCTGTGTTTTCGAGCCAAGCAGCATTGCGGTGCCAAAGCTGTTGTGTCACGTATGTGAGCAGCACCCCGTCTCGTGACTGTACTGCGCTAGGGTATTCTAATGTTATTGCACAATGAATGCTTCTGACTGCGCACCTTGCTGCCGCGCAGGTGGGCGGCCGCCTAGGCCCTGTCTTCGACGAGGACCCGAAGCGCTGGCGTATGCTCGCTGAGTCGCTGGCCACGCTGGGCATGAGCCTGGAGATCGCGACCGCCTTCGCGCCGCCGCAGGCCTTCCTCCTGCTCGCAGGTCTGCTGATCTTGCAATGCAACACAGCGCCCTCCAAAGCACATCTCTGGACCGTGTTTCGACAGGTGCTTCGACAAGATGCTGGCCAGTGCATGGGCACCACCACACGCTGATGGCTACGCTTGTGGCCGCTGTGATGCAAGACTGCTGGCAGTACGGGCCAGTACTTGCAGGATGGCGCCTGCACCATTGAGACGTCAGTCGAGCCCTGGCAACATCCGCTTTGCTGGGTGCTTGCAGGCACAGGCAACCTGGCGCTGGCGGCAGGCAAGGGCATGGGCAAGCCAGCGTTCCGCATCATCCAGACGCACTTTGCTGCCGACAACAATGTCGGCGATGTGGCCGCCAAAGAGGAGGTGTGTGCTCCAGCTGGGTTCAAACACACGCAGCACTCTGGGCGCAGTCGCAGTCTTTGGACGTGCCGCAAGGCAATCGCGCCTGCAGGGCGTGACACATGCAGCTGTGAGCGTGCCTTGTGGAGATCTCAACATCCATCCTAGCACCACACCCGATGCGATCTTGTTCGATATCTGAGCTGGACCAAGGAAAACTGCTTGCTGCAGGTGTGGGAGGTGGGCGCGCAGCTGCTGGGGCTGGCCGGCAGCATTGCAGTGCTGAAAGCCATCGAGGTGCGGTAACCGCCTCTGTTGCAACCGCCGGCTCTGATGGCCCCCGTGGTCCAGCAATGGCAGTGGCGCACCATCAGAAGTCAACAAGTTCACTGTGTGTGGGTGGCATGCACGATCGACTGTCAGCCGTACCTCTGGACGGCCGGCGTGTGTTCCAGGGTGCAGGAGGATCATCTGGAGCCCTCCAAGCGATGCCAGCAGCAGCAGCAGCAGCAGCAGCAGCAGCAGCAGCAGCAGCAGCAGCTGCAACAGCGCTCGGACTGAGCCTTCCTTCGTGCTGGGGTGACGGCTCACCTCAGTGTGGACCCTCCGGGCGCAGGCCAGCGGCAACCCTTGGAACGTGCTCTGGGTGTGGGCGGGCTGCCAGGCGGCGCACGTCGGCTTCCGCTACTGCGGCCTCGCCAGCCTGCGCCTGCGGCCCATCAACCACAAGCGCGCCTGCACGCTGGTCGCCGCGCACGCAACTGGCTTGCCGATGCCAGGCGCGTTCCAGTTGCAGCGATTGATTCCTTGATGCTCCTCCTGCACTGGCCTGCTCCTCGTGATGCCACAGTCGGTGAGCTTGTGCCTTCTCCCCAAGGGCACGTGAAATTTTCTGCAGCAGAAGCAGCAAATCGTGAGTCGCGGGACCTGGGCGCTGTTCCGTTGATACACACTGCGCCCGAGGTTGCTTGCTGTCCAACATGTCAGGGCGCAACCCTGGTGCGGGATGGACTGTCTGTGGGCACATTCACAGCAGGGTGTGGCCAAGGCCCCGGCGGCGCTGACGCGAGACGAGACGCCTCAAACTGCAGGGCCGGCGGAGGCGGGCGCAGCGGAGGGCAGCGTCATATTGCTGCCGCCAGCCATGATCGCGCCGCGGGTGACGTTCGGCTGTGCGCTGGAGGCGCTGCTGCAGTTTGCCCCATCGTCAGCCGACCAGCAGGCCGGCAGCTTCGGCGGCAGCAGCAGGGACCCCGGCGGCGGCATTACCAGCGATGGCAGCCGATCAGGCAGCGGCAGCGGCGGTAGGCATGGGAGCAGCAGCCCGCTGGCGGCCCTCTTGCCGAGCAGTGGTGGCATGCCCGGGGGCGGCGCGGCGGCAGGGCTGGTGGATGTATACAGGGATGACGGCTATGTGCTGACATGGCACGGCGGCGCAGGCCGGGCAATGCTTCGGGAGGGCGCCCCAAAAACGGCGCCGCTGCAGGTGGGCGCCGGGCAATTGTCTTTGCCATCCTGCCCAAACCGCCTCAAACCATCCTGAAACCTTGCGAGCCTCCTCAGGCATCTCAGCATTGTCCACGAAGGCAGCAGCGCTTTGTAAACACGCAGGCCGTGCCCCAGCTGCCAGAATGTTGGCAGCACACGCTTGCAAGAAGCCCTGAGGTGCTGGCATGGCGTCTGCCGGGCTGTGTATGCCTTGGCTACAGCGCACCACATGCTAAGCGGGCAGACACCACCTCTCTACCTGAAGGCTGATTCGCTGTACTATCAAGGCCGGCTTTGCATCAAGGCATTGTGATGCACCGTCACAGGCGCTGTGGCAGGCAGCCAAGCTGGAGGACGCTGGCGTTCAGGACGCTACCTTGGAACAGCTGGCTGCCTCTGCGGCGTTGGCGCGGGAGGCGCTCCCGGACTTCATGCATCAGGCAGAGGCGGCAGGCTGGAGCATTGGCGACCTGCCAATCCGCGCTGGCGCCTGCCGGCTGGGTTGGGAGTAGTGGGGCCGGTCGATGTTTGGCGCCTTCTGGCCCAGGGCTCTGATGTGCGAGCGAATCATTGGGTTGGTTCGGAACACGTCCAAGGCGCCCTGTTAGCTGAGCAAAGGATGCTGATGCTGATGTTGGAGGAGGGGCGTTAGCGATGAGTCACCCGCCTTGAGGTTGTACGAAGGACGAGGCGGAGCGCTCCAGGTCATATCCGGTGGCCGAGGCAATGCGGCGACTTTGATTGCAAGACCAATCAAGACTTGCAATCAGTTCCCGACCAGCTGTTGCGACTCCTTGACCGCACTTCCTGGTGCGTGCACTGTACTGCAACCAGAACCTACAACCTATCCATGTCATCGATTGCGATGCAAAGAGTCATCAATCGTTGATTAGTCCATTCATGCACGTCTGAGGAGGAATATCTGCAACTTGCACGGCCAGAGCAGCGGCGCTTGCTCAGCCAATCAGACGGCCGATTACACCGAGATCGTCGTCGTCGTCGTCGTCGCTGTCGCCGCTGCATTCCAAGCTTGCCAAGCAGCCGAGTGCAAATCGCTGATCTCCCAAGCTTCTTGCAAGTCTTCTGCGGCTGCGGGCACCGATTACAATCATACAAGCTACAGCCAGATGCACCGCCTGGCCAGTGCTGGCTGGCTGGCAGAGGTGCAGCGACTACTAAATGCAAGCAGACAGCTGCGGGGGCCATCCACAGGCCATGAGACACGTTACGATCAGCAAATGGGCGGAGGACTGAAGTGAAGCGTAGACGCAGCAGCAACTGCCGTCACCGCTGCACCGGCGGCACACCGCCGCATACTTGCCCGGCACTGGCGACAGCCGAAGGTGCCAAACAGAGCAGCAGGCAGCCTCCAGCAATGTCGCCGTGCATGAGGCGAGGCAGGCTTGCGCTGGCGCTGACGGCAACAGCAGTGGTCCTCACAACTGGGATGTCACATGGCGTCCTGCGCCTTGTGGAGCGCGAGGTGAGCGGTATGCACTGCACGCATCGCAGGTTCCGGGCAGCTGCAACGTTGCAGAGTCGGTCCCACCTTGTCAGCAACTGGGAGGCAATGGTCGAGCATGGCGTGATGAACGGCAGCAGCTCTGCACCGCTGCTGCCTTGCTGCGTGTTCCCATGCGCTTGTGCCTGTGTAGTCTGTCTGGCTGCCACACGCTCGCCGCCATGGGTGCTTCGCCTGCCTGCAGTCCAGCTTTGTGGCAGCTGTGCCTCAGGCGCCATGGGCGCAGCCGCCCGAGCCCCCGCACAGGCCGCCGCCTCCGCCGCATGCCGCCACAGCAGCAACAGCGGCGCCCAAGCCGCCGCAGGCCCCGCCACCCACCGTGGCTCCCACGCCGGCGCCTGCGCCAGCGCCCGTTGGCTGGCCCGCCTGCAAAGGGCCGGTGAGTGCTGCACAATCTCAACACTTCATCACCAGATGCTGTTGCCCGCCCGGCTGCTCCCAACACAAGGTGTCTATCTTCGTCTCGTGACTTGGCGCCCCAGCCGGCGCTCAGCGAATCTTACGAAGAGGCAAGGCTGCATGCACATGTTAGAGACGCTCAGCAACATTTGGTGTGCAGCATGTCATCACACTGCAATCAGGCTGCTGTCACGCCGCTTGGGTGGCGCCGCAGAGCCTCCGGGCTGATGGCCTGTGGCAGCTGGCACCTCGGCAGTCACAGAGGCCGAATTTGCTGCACCCCAGCGTGCCTTGTCGTCTTGTCGGTGCCAATGGACTCAGACCAGCAAGGTCTGCCTGGCAGGTGCGCAAACTGATCCAGGGCATGGCGGAGGCGGACGCGGAGCACGGCTGGCTGCAGGGGCAGCTGCCAAATGCCGCCCTGGCGAAGCGGAGCAGCTGGCGACGCAGGCGGCACCGGCAGCAGAAGGACGGCGGCGATGCGGGCGGCAGGGGCGGCGGCGCCGGCGGGAGCAGCAAAGGCTTGGAAGGCGGCAAAACGGCAAATGCAGGCAAGAAGGGCGCCGGCAAAGGCAGTAGCGGCAAGACACGCGGCGGCGGTGTTGGGACGCACGGCAGGAAGCGGCGCTCGGCGCTGGTGGCGGTGCCGACGGCCAACGTCTGGGCCAAGACCGAGCTGCTTCTGCACTCCCTGGCGGGCAACAGCGACAACATCGAGCTGCTGGTGAGCGCTTTGCCTCTTGCACCAGGCGAGAGTCCTTTTATTTGGGGGGGGGGTCCCATAATCATGGTGTGGATATGGCATCAGTCATTCGCCAGAAGTGTTGGCAGACTTGCTGGGACGCAGTTCAACATGAACAACCCATGACTGTTGCGACGAGCAGGTGGTGGACGAGCTGAGCGACGACGGCACGCCGGAGCAGCTGACGGAGCTGGGGCTGCATGTGCTGAAGGCGCCGGGGCGCCTTGGTGTCACCCATAACTGGAACATGGTAGGTGGTCTCCAGCATTGTGATGTGCCTGGGGCGACAGGTGGGGTGCGTCACGCCTGAACATGCCGCCCCCGGAACTCCTGAGGCCTGGATTTGGGCGGATTCAGCAAAGTCAAAGGATGCTGCGACTGCGCCTCTGCATCTGAGACCAAATGTCATGCCAGAGTCGTCGCCGCTGCGCCGGCCCACGGCTCATGCCCCTTCCTTTCCAGCGGGGCTTATCTCCATGCAGGAAACTTACGACAGATTCAATATGCAGCCACGAGATGCTGTTCACTCTGTGGCCTTTCCTCCACGCATTTACCGTTGCCTTTCCTCAACCCGCAGGCGTACCGAGCCTGGCTCAACAGCAGCCACGAGACGCTGTTCATTGTCAACAACGATGTGCTGGTGCCGGATGGCGTGTTTGACATGCTGGCAGCGGCCACCATGCCGAAAGGTGGGGCCTGCGCTTGTGGTCCCCACAATCCCTCTTCTGAGGGTTTCAGGGTCAGCACGAATTGGCACAACAGTGATGACAGCACAACGCTCAGAACAGCAGCTGCATTGGCTGATCGAAGCACGCTCATAAGTTCGGGCGCAGTCCATGGCCTGCGTGTGCCCGCTGGTGCTGTCGCCCCTGTTGCGCTGAGCAGACTTGAACCCCAAACGGCCGGCCTTCATCGCAGGCGGCAACTGCGACCTGGTGTCCCCATTGTCCACGGTTCACGGCAAGGGCTTCTGGGGCGACGCAGAAGGGCTGGAGAAGCTGCTGTCGCTGCACGGCGCTGCCGCGGCGTTCGTCAACAACCCGCTCAACTACCGACGCGTGCAGGTGCACCCTGACAGGAAGCCTCCTGTGATGCCTTGGCCATAGACTCTGTCTCCTGTTCTGGCGACCCTCTACGCTCGGGTCACAGATGCCCTGAGCGTCGCAACCCCTAGGGCCGATTGCCGACGATGGTGGCCGGCGCTCGGCTCTGCTGTTTGCTTTGCCAAGCATCCCTGCTGCACCGGCCAGGCCATCTTGGCAGAACGGGCCAGGGCTCCGGGGGCTGTGCGTGGTGCCTGCGCGTTGCGGCCTGGATGGAAAGCTGAAAACCCTCGTTCTGACTCCCTGCGGCGTACAGACAGCGCTGGAGCAGGGTGGGTGCGCGGGGCCGTCGGCAGTGCAGCTGGAGTCTGCGATCACGCAGGACAACCCGCCAGGGTACTCTGGTGCGGCCTGCCTTGCATTCTCCTGCGGACCAGGTTGTTGTCTCTCGCTGAAGCGGGCTGAACGGTCGGCACCTTGGCGAGCGAAATCTGGGTTGGGTTCATCGCACTGTCGCGCCCTCACATGCATGGGCGCCCCCTTGACTTGGAGCAGTCCTGCCCCCGGGGCCGCACCCCAGATAGGACACATGCATGGCTGTGTAGAACATTGCCGTTGGGGATCGCGGGAGCAAGAGACAAGGCAGTTTCGGTCGTGCCTCTGCGCGTGCAGGGAAGGAAATACGCATGTCTTCACAACAATCATGTTGTGTACGCGCAGGGTTTTTCTTTGGCGTCCGGCGCAGCATCTCCAAGTGGGCCTTCGACGCCGACAACTTGTTCGATCCGAACAATCGGAACATCCGCCAGGAGAAGGACCTCTACTGGCGGTCGCAGGAGGGGCCTGAGAAGCGGCGCGCGCGTGTCTGCCTGCACACCGGCGCGTTCGTCTACCACTACAAGTCCAGCACAATACCCTACCAGCTAGGCAACGACAGGGAGTTGTGGCAGATCCCGGCACCGATCACGGACCCCGGCAACAAGGTGAGCAGCGCCTGCTGAGGCACCTTCGGAGCGTTGCACATGCGGGTCACCCGTTGATGGCAGGGCGTGCGGTTCCCAGGGTGCTGCGCGATGTTTCATGAGCAGCCCGGCACCGACGACATGGACACCTAGCTCAACGCCTCCGTGCGCTGTGCCGTGCAGCCACATGGAGATCGATGATAGCATGTGGTTATGTGACTGGCTGGTCTCTCCGGGTTGCAGGCGGAGGGCAAGGGACGGCCGGAGGCGGCCGAGGCAGCACCAGCCGCATCGCCCTCAGTAGGCGCGCCGGCCGGCGACATCGCAGACAACGTCGTGGATCCGCTCCCAGCAGAATCCCCGGAGGCGTCAGCAACGGCCACGGACACCCCGGGAGCAGCAGCGCCTGTGCCGGCAGCAGCTGGTAGAGACGCAGGCATAGTAGCGGTACAGGCTCCTGGGCCGGCTGCTGTCGCGGCATCAGAATCAGCGTCTGTGCCGGGCCCAGCTCCATCGGCAGCAGAGGGCGCGCAAGCTGGCCCTGGTGGCGGGTTGCCGGCGCTGCAGCCTGCCGCAGACGACACGCCCCAAGGTGGCGTGGCGGCTCGGGCATTGCCGCCGGCTCACAGCGTGGAATCATAGCGCAATCACGTGTGCAGCAGCGGGGGCAACGGCCGGTGCGTTACAGCGCTGGCGTGTTGCAAGCGCTTAACAGCAGTTGCGGAATTGCGAAGCTAGGTTACTGTAAACCCTGGCGGATATGGGCGAGTGGCCTAAAACCACGTCACATCTGCCGGTACAGATATTTGCACGTCAAGGTGCAGCAAGTCGCTGCGCAGCGTAGACTATTTGTGAACTTGTCAGACGCTGTTAATCATGCAAGGTGGCGTCTATGACCGCCTGGGGAGTGCCGCATCCTCGGCGGCTGCGGCCACGGGCCGCTCATCACACCGCCTTTCTCAGCACGGGCGACGCCACCGGTGCGCAGGCAGCCTCTTGACATCAGCGACGACTGGCAGGCATTCTGAGCGGACGTGCTCGCCCGCAGCGCTTCGACCACGGCCTGCGGCCGCAGTTCAAGCCGTCCGAGAGAGTGGTCAGGCCACGTCGATCGAGAGCAAGCCTGCAGACAGTGAAGGTACGCAGCCGCCATCGTACAGCCTCCTGCTGCAGTGGCGTGGTTGCTACTGCAGTGGCAGGTGAAGAGCAGGAGAACTTGGGACCTGCTCACTGGTAGCTGGCGCCGCATTCACGCTGTCCAGTCCAAGAAGCACTGGTGCAGCAGGAGCGTCTCCACCAGCTGTGCCGGGCGAATCTAATTGAAACACATGCAGCAAGGATACCCCGCATGCACCAATCAGGCCGGCTGGCACCACAAGGTGCCGTAGGGGGCCGAGTGGCTGGGCGCTTCAGCGCTGGATGACCTGCGTCAAACATGAGTTGTGGCATGCGCAGGGCGGGTGTTGAGACATTCAATGTATGAAATATGGGCACCGCACTCAGCTGCAGACTTATGGCGCCCTGTGACGTGCAGCCCCGCTACGGGCGGTTGTTATCGGCGCTGGTCTCGCGGGCCTCACCACGGCGCACTGCCTGGCGGAGCTGTTTGATGAGGTCACGCTGGTGGAGCGGGATGACATCAGCGCCGCGCCGGCAGATCCCGCGGCGGCTACAGACGATCTTGCACATGTGAGTGCGGTCCTCGGCAGGGCTGTACTGCGCATTGCAGACATGCACAATTCGGCGCGGATGTGGCCATGCATTAGGCAAGGCAAGGTTAGCTCATTATTTCATCGCCGCCATCCCGCTGCAGCTACCAGCTACCGGTCAACGCCGCTTTGCGGATTGCTGCCTGCGTCGTGATGTCCGCTCGCCTGTGCTGTGGGCGCCGCTGCGGACAGCTCACGGCTCTCTCGCAAGGTTGCACTGACATGCCGTTTCATGCGCCCGCAGCTCACGGGCCGCAACAGACCAGGCGTGCCGCAGTTCTCGCAGCCGCACCTGCTGCTCAAGCGTGGGGTGTGCGTCATGAACGAGCTCTTTGGCGGCGGCTTCGAGCAGCGCCTCGCCGACGCCGGCGCCGTCCCCGTCAACTGGATTGAAGACGCCACAGTGTACAATGTCGGCAAGTACAGGCAAGGCGCCTCTGTGCCCGGCCCCAACGGCACCTGTCAAGCTGCCGGCGTGTCCGCGACGCGCAGCCTGTACGAGGCGACCGTCCGGCGCGAGGTGGTGAGCGCCAACGAAAACCTCACGCTGCTGGCCGGTGGCCGCGCCGCAGGCCTCGCCTTCAGCGCGGACGGCGCTGCAGTCACAGGTGCGGGCTCAGGGCCTGCCTCGGAACCCCTCGTGACGAGCTCCTCTTGTGTCGCGACCGGTGCACCTGGGCCGCTGTACACTAGGGATCCTTACAAAGGGTACAGGGTTGGCTTCCTGCTGCTGGGAGCCTCCTGGCACGCCCGGCGTCGGGCCCCACGCATAGCAGCAGCGGCCCAACACAGGAATGCACAATTCCATGTCGGCTCGCTTGCAATCTGTGTTGACGTCCATGCAGTTGAGAGCTGCGAAAACCTTTGCCTTGCGGCAGGCGTGCGGCTGGCGGACGGGCGGCAGTTGGCCGCGGACCTGGTGGTGGACGCCTCAGGGCGCGCCTCCGTCACACCCGCATGGCTGGCGGCGGCGGGTTTTGACAAGCCGCCGGAGGTGTCCGTGTCCGCCAACCTGGGCTACGGAACCTGCGTCTACGACATCCCCGACTGGGGGACGGTGAGCTAATATATGTTATTGTTTTTATACCATTTTCACGGTGGGCTCAGCGCCGCCGCCGCACCCATTGCTGTCCAGACGTGCAGCGCCGAAAGCTAGACCTAATCACAGCCTCTGCGCATTGTGTGGGCAGTCCTGTGGGGCCGCGCATCAGCTCACTTCGACAGGATGACGTGGACGTCTGTGCTTTGTGCATGTCGTCAAGCATTTGCTTCAAAAAAACAAAGTGAAGCTTGATTTTCCTTGTGAGCTTGGCGCGCGATGCTGCCAAAGTCCCGCACCCGTTCCAGTGGGGCAGAAATGCACAGATTGGGTGAGTATCCAAGAGTTCAATCAGTATTTGGATCGCTGCACGAGTGGATTGAGTATGTTGCGACTGGGGATGCCTGCGGCAGGGGTCCAAAGCATATGTGACGAATGCCAACCCGCCGAACAACCGGGGCGCAGTGCTGTGGCCCGTCGAGGGCGGCAAGTACCAGGTGCCTTTGTACTGTTCGTTCTTCTGCCTGTTGCCTGTGACGAGACAGAATCGCAGCAGATGCAGGATTGTGCATCCTTGCCGCACCCCGTAGCCGTTCCTCCTCACGCTACAGCTCACCTGCCTGATGCTATCGTCTTGGGAGGATCCCGACAGGGCGCACGCACGCGCTTGCTGTACCACATGACGGCAGCCAAGGTCGTGGCCTGCAAGCTTTAGCTGCCCGTGCCGGGTCTTGTGTTACCGGCATGCCGTCAGCTCGCAAGCCAGCCAGCCAGCCAGCCAGCCAGCCAGCCAGCCACGAAGTCACACACGTCCATTCTCTGCTGCAGGTCATTATGACCGGCTACAATGGCGACCACCCGCCGGCGGACCACGCTGGCCTGCTGGCCTTTGCGGAGTCATTGCCGACGCCGGACGTGTACAACAAGCTCAGGGACGCCACGCCGCTGACGCCCGTCATGCGCTGTGCGCCCCTGCCCCACCGGCCGCTTGCTTCCCTGGCCAGGAGGCCCTCGCCCGGCGCAGCCAACGCGCTGTGGCAGGGCAGCCCTACAGCCCCTGGCTGTGCGACACTGGTCCCTGGCGCAGTCGAACCTCACCGTGGCGCAGCAGGCCGGACTCGCCTGGAGCTTCGGTCACAGGCGCCAGCACATTGCAGCCTGCACACCCACCGTGACATCCCCCTCGCTGTCGAATAGTATTGACGGAGCCTTGCCTTGCCGGCGCAGACCTGCGAACGGACAACTTCAGGCGCAAGTACGAAGAGGTGCCTCCTTGTTTCCATTGACTTCGTGAGCTGAGTTCAAACCGTGTCCAGCCCTGCTCAGGCTGACGCGGTGCTCACGTCAAATTTGGCTGCATTGAAACGTGGCTGCATTGGAACATGCCTGACCGTGGGGCGTTGTGTGATGGCAGTGACACCTCATGAGGCGGACTGTTGTGTACTGCAGGTCGAGCTGCCAGACGGCCTGTGCGCCATTGGCGATGCCGTGGCCGCCTTCAACCCCGTCTACGGTCAGGTGAGCCGCAGTGGCTCACAATTTGGGCAGCCGCTGGGCGCACATTTCCTGCATCTCCAGATGGCGAGATTGGTCTAGCATGGCAGCCGCCGATGCATTTGCAAGCTGTATCGGTGCGCAGCGGCACCAACGTTGAAGCCAGGCAAGTCATGCCGGTACTGCTTTGGTGTGGCGCCCTGAGGCTCTGATACATGGGCATGCGCCGCAGGGGCTCCTAACATCGCGACAAAGATGTTGTAAGCTCTGGTGACTTGTCGGCCGACAGACCCGAGTGACGACCTCCCTTCTGGCATCGCAGGGCATGACCGTGGGCATCCTGCAGGCGATGCAGCTGCGCGACACGCTGCGCAAGCGGCTGAAGCCCGCCGGCAGCGGCGTCGTGCAGCGGCGGCGGGCGTTGGGTGGCCTGCCGCGCGAGTTCCATCGCCAGCTGCCCGCGGTGCTCGACTTCCCCTGGACGCTGGCCACAGGCACGCACGTATGTTGAAGTGAAGACATGCGGTGCAGCCTCACTAATACCCCATTCACCTACATACCACTCCACCATGACTATTTGAAGTCATTGTCAATCCTGAGGCGACAAGATGGCAGTAGGCCACAAGCGTGCTGGGTGATCAGATACAGCTGGCACTTGCCTGGTTGGTACAGGCTCGCCCTCTCTGATGCTTTGGCCGACGACCAGCGGCATGAGAGGAGGGTGGTAGCCCTTCAGCCTGGACAATGAGCCCTTGAAGCTTTGATGCAGGCGAGGACCTGCGGCGGATGGCGGGCGGCGCGCCCAAGGCAGACGTCGCGGTGCCGCTGCCCAAGAAGCTTGTGGAAGGCTATTTCCAGTACCTGAAAGAGGTGGCGGCGGACGACCCGGTGGTGCTGCTGACGTTCTGGAAGGTGGGTCTCGGGTTGCAAACGTTTGGACTGCTGATGCTTCTGTTGGAAGCCTACTACCAGCACCTCAAGAAGTGTCGGCAGACGACCCAGTGCTGCTGCTGGCCTGCTGGGAGCTGGGTCTTCCGCTTCAGTAATGAATAATCCGAGACATGCATTTAAGAAGAGCCCCAAGATACTCAGGATGTCGCCCGACGATGTGGTGGTGCTGCTGGCCCTACTGGAAGGTGGTTTGCGGCGTCGAGCCTGTCCCTGAAGTACCCAGCTTCGAGATTCGAGGAGCAATTGTGCACCACAGCACGCACTCTGGGATCTTCGAAAGGTAGCAGGGGCCATCGCCCAAAACCTTCGATCGTTCCGTGCAGGTGTTTCACATGGTCAGCGGGCCGGAGGCCATGTTTTCACCGGGCCTGCTGCTGCGCGCCGTGCGCTACTGGCTCACGGCAAAGATGCAGGGCGGCGGCAACGGCGGCAGCGATGGGGGCGCCGGCACCAGCAACAGCAGCGGCCTTTCGCAGCCGGCGGTCGCCGCAGCAGAGGTTATCCGGGGATGAGGGATGCGGCACCTGAGATGGTGGCAATGGCACGGCGAGCCAGCTTCGAGGTTTTGCTGTTGGGAGTCTCGTCTCGTCATTTAGGATCCTCATAGAGTGTTACAGGAACGTGTTATTGGTGAGACGCCCCACTCAGCTGGCGCATTGGAATTGTGTGCCGGAAGCTACCATGCTGCATGGGTGCCGCTTTGTCTGCATTGCATGTCCGTGGATTTGCCGCTTGAACAAGGAATTGGGTGTACATCATGTATCGGATTGCACTGTTGTGGGTGGTTGTTGCGCTTGCGTATCGGACAGTTCATGCACAAGGAGAGGATGTGGAGAAGGTGTTGCACGTCGATTCAATCTTGCACTCGATACTCCCTCGAACGAGCACAGTCCTGAGCAGCGGCTGTATTGCTGCACGAGCCTTCTGGACTACAGCATCGTTCGAAATGGCAACTCCTCCCGAGCTGCTGCTCTTCTCACCGTTCATGTATGCCGCAGATGTGCCACTGCTTGGTAAGGGCTTGGCTGATGCAGAAATCAGCCGTGCTCTGCCACAGTGGGCAGCCAGCAGACGTTGCACTGCCTTCTCCTGAAGGGAGCAGCGAAACGTCCGCTGTGCCTGACGCTGTGAAGGTGCCCCCGCTTGCAAGCAGCAGCAGCGCTCCATGCTGCTGCCGGGCGCGATCTGTTGCACAAGCAACTCCTCTGTCGCCACGGCCAGCAGCGTGGCAGCGGCAAGCTGATCCACCTTGCCGATGTGGGTCAGGTCTCCGTTCGAGGTTCAGCGCCGGCATATAATGCGAGGTCCCCTGCGGCAGGTACTGCTGACTGCGGCAGCAGGCCGCTGCCGCCACCGAGCCAATGGCGCTGCCGCGCCGAATCCTCCACATCTGATCACTGCTCGGTGCGCCAGCAGCGCGAGCAGCGTGTGAAGCTTCTGTTGCCGTACCTCCTACTGTTCCTGCCGGTGTGCGTCAGCGCCGCCGCGGCGGCGCGACGCCGTGGTCTTCCATGAGGTCCTCCACATACTGCGGCGGGTCGCCCTGTGTTGCCAGCGCGTAGGCACCCGCCGCCTTTTTGCCTGCTCAGAGGTAAAAAGTTGGCGTGCGTTAGGGCAGGAGATTGAGCAGTTTGAGCGATGCCCGCCGAGGGCGGCACACTGTACATCCTTGTGCAGGTCGTCTGTACTCTGCGGCTTGTGCCGCCCTCCCGCCTGCTGGCCCTGATGGTAGTCAGAGCAGGGTCATATTGCTGCCATTTGGGCGTGCAGATTGGTCGGCTTGTCTGACATCGTATAGTGTCCGCTCTCGAACGACAGCGGGAAGCGAACGAACTGGACCAGTTTGTTCTGCCCACCGAGGTGTTGCCATTTGGCGGTCCAGGAGGTGGTCGGGTCCATGACGGTGAGCAGCGACTGGAAGTTGGGCGTGGTGCAGTCGGAGACCCGCTCCCGGTCGCCCTCCATGCCGAAGAAGCCGCAGTTCTCGCAGCCGCTGGTGAGAAACTGCAGGCAGGGGGTGTCAGGGGTGGTGCCATGCGCTCCGCATGGATCTTGGCAGTGGCACGCACTTGCGGGTGGTTCTGAGGAGCACGACGCTGCAGGTGGCTTTCAATTGCAGCGGATGCCCTGACTGCACTACTCGACCTCCTCGAGGAGGCGGAGGACTCCGCAGCCTGGCGTCAAACGCGCAGCGCACCGCTGCACCCGGCCATCCAATTGTGACACAAATCGCAACAGGACGGGTGTGCGGTGCGCTTCCGACTGGCTTGGCAGCAGCCAGCGTGTGGCGTACACACAGCATGCGATGCACACGTCCACCCCCAGCGATGGAGTCCGCCCGCCGCCCACCTGGTCGTAGGTCTTCACCAATTTGCAGCACACGCATGCGCGCAGGTTCTTGCCAAACTCGCGAGGCACCTCCGCCTGCATGGCGGCCGACACGCCGCCCTGCCGCTGCCCGCCGCAGACGCCGCTCCGCCGGCCGCGCAGCCGCCGCCGCCGCCCCTCAGACGGAGGCTACGCAGGCTGTTGCTGCTGCTGCTGCTGCCACTTGCAGGCAGGTCCGCCGGCGAGTCCTTGTTCAGGCAGACGCTTGCAAACTGCCACCGGCGCGCTTGGTGCTGAACTGCTTGCAGCTGGTGCTGAGCCGGTTGGCTGCGCGAGCCTACACTTCAGGGTCCCCACAGCGTAGGCGCAAATCGCAGTCATTGGCGGAGTTATGAGTCACACTTCACCGGCGCGGAAGGCAAACGAGGTGCAGATGTCCAGTGCATCGACGCTGCGCGTTATCACCTGTAAATGAGGAACGCCGAGCTCAGGCCCAGAGCAGGTACCTGCCCGGCTGTGGGCTGGAAATAGTTTATTGCGGGGTGAACGATGAGTGGCTGCTTTTCAACTTCGCGAGTCGCACTGCAACGCTGCAAAGGCTTCTCAGTCCTCAGTGTCTCCTTGCAAGTCGCCACAGACTTTGTATTGTATAATGTGGCCATAGGGGCGTCGCGAGATTGTTTTTGCAGGAAGCATATGTGATGCTTCCTGCAGCCGGCCGAACGCAAAACGCCGCTGCACGGGCAAACTTGCACATGTCGATACTCGCACACTCACCGGGGTCTCTTGGCTCCCTTTTCGAACGATTGCTATAACTACACCTCTGGGTCGCACCCCTGCGCGTTTCAAGTTCGTGACCAGCAATCTGCTACTCGCAGCCGGTACCCGAACTTGCGTCTTCACGACAAGCTTCGTTGTCTGCGTGATCAATACAGCCATTTGAACTCGTTAAATCGTCCGGTGCATTTACATGCGCGCAAGAGTGGCAGGTCCACATCCTTGAGCGGCGCTCACCGACAGCAGTCAACTCTCCGACTGCAGGCGCCCTCACACCCATTAGACCAGCGCGTAGCACCTGAAAGTTTAGCATTTGGGTTCGGCTCAGAGCAGCAGCTGCAGCTCAGCGCCCGCACGGCACATCTGGCGGCTGGCGGCCGGTGGCCGGCGGCTGGCGAGCGTGCAGCCCCAGAGGGGCTCTTGCCGGGCACCGCACAGCTGCGCCGCTCCAGCGTCAGAACTGCTCGGCCGCAACAGACTCGTCAAAGAAGGAGGGCGTCGCAGCAGAGGGGCGCTCTCGTGCCGGTGGGCTCATTTTTCTGGCCAGACGGGCCAAGTTTTGAGGCGAAGCCGCTCCCATGGCGACGCTGGTGGAGCGCGTGCTGGCGCTGCAGGGTGGCCTGCCCTTGGACGCCGAAGCACTTGCGGCGCGCAGAGCGGACGTCGCATTGGGCGCCGCGGTGACCGCTGACAACCTCGCGGACCGCCTCACGCAGGCAAGCCTCCCTGCTGTTGGCGCATCTGCTGTTCACTTCCATCGCGTCAATGGAGACGTCCTCAGCTTGCGATGCAAGCTGGACATGAGACACATCAAGCTGCGCTGGGCTGCTGGCCGAGGGCCATTGCAGCACGGGGGCGTCCGTCGCCAGTCAAGCTGCGCAAGGTTCCTGGGAGCTGCTATTCCGGATGCACAACCGGTCTGAATCTTTCCCTACTCCTGTCGCAGGCTGTGCGCGCCAGCGACGATGCCGCGCTGGACGCCTGCCTCACAGCGCCAGTCGGGCATGCCGCCGTGCGCGCAGCGGCGGCGGCTCTGGCGCCGGCCGCTGCAGAGGCGGCGCTGGCGGCGGCATACGCGCGGCTGCGGCGACGCCCGGGCCGCAGCGCACAGCTGGCCGTGTGGACGCGCGCGCTGCTGGTGTCACACGCGCAGCACCTGCAGCACTCTCGCGGTGAGGACTTCAACAGCGACGCAGCGACGACACGTCTGTGGTGTCTGATCTCACCGGCCATCTCACCGTCACAACCCAGCTGCACAGCTGCGCCTCGGCTGCGCATCGTAGTCAGCAGCGAGTTGATTCGCATCGCCCACCTGGACGAGTCTCGTCATATCCGCTCTTGTCTCATTGCTGTGCCCGTCCCTTTGCAGATGCGGCGCCCCTTCTGGGTGCGCTGCAGGGCGGCGTCATTGCCGCCGCCGCTGCGCAGGGGCCGCTGCTGTCGCTGGCGGGCCGGCTGGAGGTTGCGCTCGCGCAGCAGCCCGGCGGCGGCGGCGGCGGCAGCTTCGTGGCGCGWCCGCCGGCGCTGCAGTTTGCCGACGACGACGCGCCACAGGTGCTTTGACCATCTGCATGATTCCCTATGATGGCATTGCCGCCTGCCTCTGGGAACCCGCTCTGCCTGGATGCAGCGCTCTGGTTGCCCCAACCCTCGATCGTGGGACGATTGCCGACCATTGAGGGCGTGGAGTCGCGCCAAGTGCTGCATCCTGTGGGCTAGTGGCCGCCCAGTGCGCTCCGCGCTTGCTGCAGAGGCGTGCCGCTGACGAGGTCGATCGCAGGGCAGCCGTCCAGCCAGCTGGGCCGCCGTCATGGTTTGCACGGTTGCAGACACGTTAGGGGTGGCAAGCGTGTGGGGAGCCCAGTCGGCGGCTCGGCCTGTGAGGACGGCTGAACGGAACCTGCCGTCCCCTGGCCTGATTTTCCCGGGCGCGCTTCAGTTCTGAGGAGTCTCAGACGCTCTCCGTGACAATATGGTATGTTTCGCCTGCAGCCTGAGCCAGCGGCGGCAGATGCGATGGTGGACGTTGCACCAGAACCCGGTCTGGTGGAGGAGTCGTCTTCGGACGGCGGAGGGGCGTCGGACGGCGCCTGGGCCAGCGACAGCGACGGCGAAGACAGCAGCGACAGCGGCAGCGAGGACGAGGCGATCAGCGACTGATGTTGCACATGTTGACAAGCAGACGGGAAAGTTTTCTAGACAGTCTCAGCGAATGACGGACAGCGAATGAACTGGGGGTTGCCACTGGCAAAGTTTATCTAATATCTCGGATCACGGAATTTAAGCTTCCTGATTGATGTTCCAGGCCATTCAGCTTTTACAGGCTGCAGAACGCGAACTTGCCGGGATCATGACACCTATCTGCAAGTGAGCCACGCGAACAGCCTATTCTACACAACAACCACCTCACTTGGAGGGTTGCAGCATAGGCAGCAAACATGTGAACCAGCGCCTACTTCAGGTGTGGCAGACCGGCCTCTGCGCGAAGGCAGGCATGGAGCCAGCAGGCCGCAGCAGCGCGCTCGAGAAAAGCCGTTCGGCATCAGAGCCCGCATCTGGTATCAGAGGCCCAGGCCGGCCTTCTGGGCAAAGGCGGGCATGAAATCTGCGCCCTCGCCGGGCGGCCGCAGCGGCGCGCTGCTGCTGGCCCCGCCGAATTGCTGCGCCATACCCTACGCACAGTCGAAGGTCGCCTCTTGAACAGGGAGCCAGACAGGTGCTGCCGACGTGCAGACTGGGAGCACACACGCCGGCGGGAAATCGTGATGACTCCAGGATCTGCAGCCTGAAGGAGGCCGAACCAGAACGACGAAGCGTCACAGCAGCGAGGTTCATAGGCCTGCACAGCAGCCGTGCTGCACACGCTTGCCGAAACCTGCAGCAGGCATGGCGTGTGCGGGCGCGCCATGCTCGGCTGCTGTGATGTGTGCGTGCCGCCTTGCAGCACGTTCGCAGCTGAGGATGCGGGCGGCCGGCAGGGCGGCAGGTGCAGGCGACGTCTATGCGCCGTGAATGGGCGGTTCACCCCATGCAATTGCAAGTGCAGTTTCGGCGCTCAATGGAAAACCTGATATTCAGCGTTCAATGGAAAACCTGGTATGGCGGAAGGGTGTAGGCGACGCGAAGGGAGCCCAGCTTGGCGGCGACGCGCATATACAGGGCATGGCGCGCGAGGCTCATGCGGCCCAGCTCCACCCCAGGGTGGGAGTATTCCCACCACACGCACCTGCGGTTGAAGTACAGATTCAGCAGGGGGATTGCATGTAGTCCTCCTGCTTTCAGAGAGCCCCAGGGCAAGGCAGGGCATTCTGAAACCCTTGTTCTAGGCCGCTGGTATGCATAGCCGGGTGCGAACGCCTCACAGCGTGAACTTGAGCGGGTCGCCGGCAAAGTTGGCGACACACAGGCTCCGGCCGCTGTACTCGCCCGCGTTGGCGGCGAAGAACGCCTCAAGGTCAGCCTTGACGGCGTCAAAGACCGCTGGCGGTGTAGCAATGTCCACAGCCACCTGATCGGCAGCGATGGACTCACATCGCATTTGGTCCTCCTGTTGAGGACAGGTTTCCTTGCAGAGAGTGTGGCTCGCCCTCCCAACATGCACCAATGCGGACGCAATGGGTTTCAGCGGGCTTGTCATTCCCGGGAGTCAGGTATATGAAACGCCGGCAGTACAGCCCCAGGCCGCCTGAGATACAGGAGAGGCCTCAGCACGCACCCCCGTATCTGGTAGCTTACACTCGCGAACACGCGCGCGTCAGCAAGCGCACCTTGAATCCCTCCCATCGCTTCTCCGAGCGGCTGACGTTGGGCAGCGGCTCCGCCGCCAGCCGTGCGTTGGGCAGCCACAGCTTGACGCCGTCCCTGCGGCGCACGACCGTCGTCAGCACAGCCCGGTGCGCTCGACCTCGCACCTGGGCGGCAGCGGCGGAAGGCAGCACGGGCGCACGCGCATCAGCAGGCACGGCAGGAAATGCGGACGGTAATCTCATGTGGACAAATCGTGCGGACAAGTCGCGTGGGCAAGTCGTCCGGAGCCTGGCTGGTGGACACTGACCAGCGCACGACCACCGTGTTCAACAGCCCGATCTCCTCAACGCAACACCTGCAGTTTGTGGCCGCCGCCGTCAGCACGCGGCCACAGCACCGGAAACAAGATATGCACAGTGAGGCTTTGCCGGCAGGCGTACACCCATAGCGGCTGTATGCCTATTTGAGGCATGAAGGACTTTCGTGACAAGTATTCAGGTGTGCGAGTGACCACCGCTTGTCGAAACCCTGAACCCTGAACCCCTTCCACGGGCGGCGGGTGATGCGGCAGGCGTGTACTCACGATAGGGCTACACAACGTAGGCGAAGGGGTGGGCGCGCAAAACCCGCGGCTGCTTGGACGTCGGACTGGGGGCACCGAGACTTGCGATGCAGCTGCCGACGAGGCGATGCCAGCCAACCCCTTTCCAGCCGCAGCGCACCAGTCCTTGTCGTTGTGGAAGATGACGTCGCCCACGTCGAAGGGGTGCACCGCAAACAGGAAGATGACCGACTCGTACACGTTCCGGATGTTGTTGCCTGCGCCATGCGACGCGAGTGTTCGGCACGGTGCAGCAGGACGTGACGTTGCCTTTGACGTGGGTACGCACTCAGTTTAGGGTTCGTGAGCGTCAGGGGGCGTAGGGTTCAGCAGCAAGCACAGGCACTGCGGGATCCAGCGCAGAGATGCGGCGCCGGCGGCGCACCAAAAACGAACACGAAGGCGAGCAGGCAGGAGCTGAAGGTCAGCCACACGCGGCCCACGTCCACCTGCATGCAATAAATGTGGGAAGCGTCACCCTGCGGCCGACTGAAGTATCCGGACGCGCAGTGATCACGTACAACGTGATGCTGCGGAAGTCGTTGCTGTGCCAGGACCTGCTCGGGGTTGAAGAGATGGACAGGTGCTGCAGCATTCGGCCTAAACGACGAGCAACATAATCAGCGCCAGGGCAGCACGCCGTGCACACTGAGATTGCGTATTGACAGCGAATCCATACCCGGAAGATCAGCAGATATGCGAGCGCCGCGGCAGCGTGCGCCGCCACCGCCAGCAGCGCCTCCAGTCGTGCCACGACGCTCTTGGCGTCCGCCAGCGTGAACGCCAAGTGCTTGCGCTCCTTGTAGATCTGCACGAGGGGGCAAGGGCGACTGTGGCCGAAGTATACGAGTTCGGGATGCTGTACGTCCTTCAACTTCTGCCAAGATGCTTGACATTGGCAAGGTGCACAACTGGCGCTGCTTCCTGGAACCCGAAGGCTGGTGCTGTTCAGCCGTCGCTGCTCCTCAGCCATTCGCGTCGGTAGGCCTTGCGTGGTTGATGTTCGTGAAGGAGAAGGATTTGAAGTAAAACTCAACGAGATGCCTGGACGCCCATGCACCGACCTGCAGCACCGCGGAGCGCATGTCGTGCAGGGACACCTTCCCATCGCGATCCACGTCAAGGGTGGCCAACGCCGCCGCGGCCTTGTCCGGCGGCAGGAACGCCTCCAGGTTGGTCAGCGTCACTGGCTGCCTGCGATGGAGAGGCGGCACCACTGCTGAAGAGCGGTCCTCGGGAGGCCCGGCGAGTCGGACGCCGTGCGGGCGTGTCGACTGGATGCGGCTACATGGCACATGCGACATCATGCGGCATGCGGCCGGCGTCCGGGACATGTGCAGGGTATTCCTGCTGCGAGGTGGCTCGAGGTTCGTGGTGTGGCGGCTCGGGAGGCATGGCGCAGCAGGAGGGTAGCGGCAGATGGCATAGCAGGGGGGCGTCCCCCTTTACCTGTCCGCCCCAGGCGGCCGCACATTCATGAAGAGGTAGTATGCCAGCTGTTTTGCCTCCTTGGAACTTGTCACCTCGTCGGCATCGCCCTGTGCAGCGGCATCTGAGTCAGGTTCGTTGCACATGTACGACTCGAAGCAGGTTCAGCGCCGTGCGGAGGCGCACGGCGCCGCTGCGCAAAGGGCGCTTTGAGTGGGCGAGTGCTGCCGCGGCGATGCTGCGCCGCCGCATCAGGACACGTCTGCCACCTGCACAGGGACGCCGTCGACGTTCGAGGTCGTCAGGGAGTTGCGTGACAAGACTGCAGGAGATGAAACAGAATCACTCACCTGCTCGTCGACGCGGGCGAGGCGCTCTGTCAGCGTTGC
This sequence comes from Deuterostichococcus epilithicus, assembly GCA_033439295.1. Classification (NCBI taxonomy): domain Eukaryota; kingdom Viridiplantae; phylum Chlorophyta; class Trebouxiophyceae; order Prasiolales; family Stichococcaceae; genus Deuterostichococcus; species Deuterostichococcus epilithicus. The sequence continues at coordinate 1,861,845 of JAVTLE010000004.1, read as the reverse complement.
CGCCTGCAGCTTGCGCTCGCGCATGTGCTTCTCCATCCGCGCCAGCCGTGCTGCCGCCGGCGCGCCTGCGACCTTGGCCAGCCCCGCCAGCTCTGCCGCCTGCAGCCCGAGTGAGCGCCAAATCTGACACGTGAGCCGAGGACGGACTGCTTGCACCGTGCCGCTGTGCCGCTGCCGTCGCCCACGGCTTGGCTTTAGCCCTGCTGGCCCCGCCGCCAGCATTTCCCGGGCAATCGAGCCGACAGCTGCCTCGGCGCTGACAGCCAAAAAATCCTATTGCTTCTCCGCATGAAGCGAGAGCGCCGCCGCTGGCACTGGGTGCTCACTGCCTTTGTCTGACATTCGTCCAGCGCCCTGCGCCCTTCCCCTCTGCCTTATGCATTCAAGTGCGCGCACTGCCAGCCTGGGTGGCGGCACCACCCTGTGCTGGCTCACGGGCGCGCAGGGGGAGGTGGGGGGTGCCTCGCACCGCGGCGGCGGCCCGGGGGCTGGTGGTCTGGCGGCCGCTGTGCGGCGGCCCGCCGTCGCTGCGGGCATGGCGCGGGCTGAGCAGCTGCGTGAAGCTGCGGCTGGCGTGCAGGGGCAACCTGCAGGCGGCAGCACGCGTGAGGCTGCTAGCAGCTTCGTTGCAGGTACGCGGCGCTGCAGTTCGGTACTGTCGTGCAACTGCAGTGGCGTGCGCGCTGCTGATGGAGAAACCGTGAAGCCGCAAAATGCACACCCAGCGCCGGCGGGACAGGTGGCGTGCAATGCATCAGGCGGCGACCCAGTCAACGTCATGCCGGCCGCTCACCAGACTTCTGCAAGGATGTCGCTGCATGCCATGGTGGTCGAGCAGGTGGCCAGCAGAAGACAACCGGTGGAGCAAAACCCTAAACCCTTCCCACCTGGTAGTTGCGCGCACGCCCTGCACCATGCCACGCCGCACGTCGGCCACGAACTCGGCGAACTCGCCCGCGACCGACGCCTTGAAGCCGACGGATGGCGCCAGCGCGGCACGGCCGCCGCGCCGCCGCGGCCGCAGCCCGAGGCTCAGTCGGTCCTGCCGGGAGGGGCAAGTCAAAGTCTGCATCGAGATGGTGGCGGGTCATGCCAACAGCAAGCCACTGGGGTGACCTTCAAGCTGCTCGGCTGAGCCCAGTCCCTAAACCCTAACATGCCGCCAGACTTCGTGGTGAGGTGCACAGTTCGCCGGGTGGTCGGACACCCACCTGCAGCCCAGAGGCGCTGTGTCTGGCTGATGCGGGGGTGCCGCCGTCGGCAGACAGCTCCGCGCGTGGCTGGGACAGCGCCAACAAAAAGTACTCCTGGGGCGGCGGGAGAGGGAAGTCATGCAGTGGGTTTTGGCACCACTGGGTACAAGGTTTTGCAGGCTTTAAGGTCCAGCCAGTTCAGGGCCTGCGCCGTCGCGGTGGTGCTCAGAGGGAGTCCTGGACGGTGGTGCACTGGCTGCGATGACGCTGCATGAGGGCAGGTCAGTGCAACTGCAACATCCCTGCTCGGGATGTGCCCTAGCCCTGATGCGCAGCCGATGTCGGTCGAGCAGCATCTGCCAGGAACTTGACGGGAACCTTGTCCAGGCGCACAAGTTCAGGGTTCTAAACCCTAAATCCAGGTGCACACCTTGCTGAGCGCGTCCTGCATCTTGTCAAAGTGCGCCTGCCGGTGGAACTGCATGGCCATCAGCTTGGCGGCCAGCGTCTTGAGCACGTTTGCTGCCGCGCCAATGACGAGGCACACCAGCACCTGCAACATGTCCACCCGCTTCATCAGAAATGAAACCCTAAGATGATGTTGCATCAAACCTCCGCTGGCCGCGCCGGCACCAGCCAAACAGGCATCGAGCTCCGCCCTCGTCGGCGAAGCTCCAGCAATGGAGCTTCAGCAATGATGGCGATCGGTCGTGGAGTTGCGTATGGGAGGGCACATGGCCGATTTCAGGAGCAGGGGGCGTGGGATAGCAGGGGGCACGCGGCCGATGTCAGAGGCAGGGGGCAGAGGACGCCACCTTTACAGAGACGATCCAGCCCCAGGCAGCATCTGCAGACTCGCCTGCCGGCGGCGGCTCGTCGCCGAAGACGAACACGAACAGCGGCAGCAGCAGCAGCGCTCGTGCCGCCATCAGCGCCGGCTCCTGTGCGGGCGGCACACATCGTCACCAGTCTAGACGTCCAGGTGCATCACTGAACGCGCAAGCATCCCTACACATGTCAGTGTCCAGTCAGAAGCAGGTGGCTTCCTCAACAAGTCAGGAGGCCATCATGTGCTGACCATTCGAAACGAAGTTTCACGACCTGACTGTGGGTTCCAATCCCATGGTTTGCATTGTCTGAGGACTGTTATTTCATGGGTGCCCTGGGCCTCACCCAGGGTGTTGCTGACAGCACAGCAGAGATGGGGGCACACGTGACAGGGGGCCAGCCAGCCAGCAGGCTCCGCCAGCGGCCCCGCAGCCTTCTCGACCACCTGAACTGCGAGATGCGTACCCGGATGCTGACGACGTAGTAGAGGGCCTGGTAGGTGGCCAGCCAGCGGGACTCTACGAGCAGCACCAGGCCGCGCATGACCACCGCGCTGGCGTACCACGCCGGCGCGATGCCGGCGGCAAACAGGCACCACCGCCACGCCGGTAGGCACACCCACAGCTGCGGGACGGAAGGCAACAGCCTCAAGAAACAGCCTCAGGCTTGCATAGCATGGCGGTGAGCCGCGCGGCAGAGGCTGCAGGCTGCTGTGGAGCACGGACTGTGGGTCCGCTGAAATCATGTCTCACGAGCAGCAACTGCTTGCTGCAGATGCAGTGGGGATCGACACAAACAAAAATTGACAAAGCCAGAGTGTCGCTTCATCTGCTTTGATTGTGCCTGCTGCCCATCTAGGATTTCAGCCGATTCCCACACTGGGCGAGCGACCACCAGCACGAGAGTTCGCAGGTCTGCAGCACTTGAACATCACCCGGATCACGTAAGGTTTCGTCTGGCACGCAGTCGCGTCTGCAGCGGCTAGCTCAAGCTGGAAATGTGCGTGTGCCACCAACCGCAACACCGCAAACCGATACATATCGCCCAGCAGGACTTCTGCCCTGGATACCACACCCTGAAATCGCACTTGGCGCGGCCGCAGCAGCCGGAGGGCGGATGCGGCGCTCAGTGCGGCGGCCGCCAGCAGCGCGGGTATGGCCGCGCGCCAGTGGCGGCGGCAGCACCGCCAGAAACCGGAAGCAGCAGGCGCCTCCTCCTGCATCCAGGCCTCCTCCTCCAGCTGCAGGTTTGAGAGACCCCCGGGTTCGATATCAGCAGCAACAGGCTGCTGGGTTTCAAGCATCAAACAAAAGCCAAAGGAGGCTGATCGGAGGTCAACCACGAGTTGTTACTCCGAGCAAGGTCGTGCAGTGCCGCTGCCTCACGTCGATTGTGGAGGTCCCTGCATCTTCCGGTGCCACATGCGTGCCCGCCGCCCCGCCGCCGTCGCTCCTGCCGTTGTTGCCACCCAGTCTGCCGCCGCCAGCAGCGCCGCCGCCACCCTTATCAGACGAGTTGCCCCGGCCTAGGTCCATGAGCGGCGCCTGCTCATGGCTGGCAGAAGACGCCCTGCTGATGGCGGCTGGGCTGCCACCGTCCATCGGGCTGCGGATGCGCAGCGCCACATGGCGGTGCGGGCCACAGTCTTCAGGCGGTGGAGACTGCGCTGGAGCAGCCGCCGTGAAACCTGTGGGCAGATGCGGTGGCGTCTCATTGGGATTTTGGCGCGGCCGCTCATCCGAGGGGATAGGCTTGAGGCTCTTCCGAGGGCCTAGACTTGAAAAAGCAGCGGTCAGGCAGCACAGCACGGTAGCAGCGGTCAAGACCGGAGCAGGCACCGTGCCCCAGGCGCCGCAGGGACGCCGCAGGGAAGCGAATCCGCGATTGCGCGCACCCGCCGAGATGATCGTCGCTGCTGGCTGGTGCTCCGCCTGCGGGGGTTGCTCCTTAATCCCTGGAAATGCCACACATTCGCTGCTGAGCAACGCATCCAATGACCTGCTTGTAGGCCTCAGTCCGGACTCTGGCAGCATGGCGGCGCCTTTGACAGGGCACCCGTCACATGCACCTGGTAGGCAGAGCTTACTGGGTTCAAATTCTGGAAAGCAGGCATGTGATGGACACTCGATGGGGACCATGCACCAGCCGCATGATTCGGAGGATTGCACGCTGCTCCCAGGCCACCCACCTCGCATGAACGCGGGCACATCGGTCGCAGAGAGATCGTGGGCCATGGCCCTGCCGCTACTGCCGGGTCGGGGCGGCGGCGGCGGCGGCGGCGGTCCTGGCAGCGCTTGCTGTGCGGTGATCCGCCGCGGCTCCACTCCTGGGGAAGCAGACCTACACCAAGGGTGTGGAGGTGGACGTCAACGGCAGTCCATTAAGGGTGCGTGAGTCCGGATAAGTATTCGGCGTAGCAATTGTCCAGCTCGGCCCGGCAGCTCATTTGTCAGGAGGCGCAACGGCATCCTTTTCAGTTCTGTGTTTGCCACCTCGTCTAGAACGAGCAACAGACTCAGAAGCGTGCAACAAATTCTGAGGGCGGCCGCCCAAATGCTGGGCGTGTTCCGGCCTCAAGCTTCATCGCGAGCCCAAGCACCTCGACGCTTGCGTCGTCGGCATCGATCGGACATGCTGTCCAGTTGCAGGGCCGAGCAAGGCTGCGGCGCCGCCACCGCGGGAAGGTGGGCGGCCAAATTCGTCAAAGGAAGCCAGCAAATCGGCCTCGATGCTGGCGCTGGACCACCTCACAAGAGGATGGGATGTGCTGTCCGCAAAAGCCTCGTCGTACGTGAAGCCGGGCGTCAGCCGAGCTGCTGGGGTTTGGCTTGCCTGCCAAGGGTCACCGAGCAGTTTGGCAGCGCTGGACTCGTCATTGGACGGCTGCATCGGAGCGCAAGAGCCACAAACCTATTCTGTTCTAAGATTGAAACATCGTCGCCGATCGAAAATGCTGCCGTCGCGGCTTTCAAAGTGGCTGCACCTCCGTGCTCGGTTCCGATGGCGTTCACAACACGCCGGCGAGAGTCTTCGCGCACTGTCGGCCGGTGACAGCGCGTCAAAATTCCCGGAGATGCAAGCACTTCTAGTTTGAAAAGTACCGAAGAGTGTTACTCGCGCAAGTGCAGCCCGCTATGTCAGCGTGCTACAGCAGCGGTCACGTGCTTAGCGTGCTTGTCAGACAGATGCAACCAGCAAGCAACGCTGCCGCAACGACCGAAATACAGGGCCGTTCCGCAAGCATTCCGCCTTTCGAGAGCTGAAGTTCCTGCTGTCTCAGGTAACGGGGGTGAGGCAGCACCTGTGCCCTAGCCAGCAAGCCGGACAACCGAAGGCAGCCGGACTTCGCAATGGTGCGACTCGCACGGCCACAGCCAGGGCAGCAAGTGATGTCATTCAGTTGTCAAACATCTCAACTGGGCGGCAGGGTGAGGAAAAGGACAACAGCAGTGACTACAGGCCGGCCAAAAGAACGTCGGGGCAATGAGATGTGCCCGCTGTGACTGCTGCGCCATCTAAGAGGTTGCCGCCGGAGCAGCCATATAAATATGTCGAGTCGAACGGCAAGGCCAGGATGCCAAGGTGAGAGGCGAGGATGACCTGATGCCTTATCATTGGAGGTGTCCCCCCACCTGCGGGCATCGTCAGTAGTGCTGGTGCTGGCGCGGCGGCCGCGGCCGGCGGTAGCCTGGCGCCACCCACGGCGTCTGCGCCGGGGCGGCCGAGGGGSGTCGCCGTCCATGGGCACGCGGCGCACCACGGCGCCGCCGACGGCGACCGACGCCGCCTGCGTCATCTCAGCAATGCCACGCGCCGCCCACTCATCCCGCCAGTCGCCCGTGCCGCCGCCTGCAGTTGGAGGAAGCTTATCAGCTGAGCTCTGCAAGATGCAAAACAGAATGCAACAGCAGCAGACGCACAGCTGCATGGCAGACCTGCCGGGCCACTCTTCGAGGGCGTGGATCCGGGTCCGTCAGTTGGTGACACGATCTTATGCTTCGTGATGCAAATGTATTTCCAAAGCTCGAATGCAGGCGGGTTCACCTGGTGGGGGACTGCCGCACATGCAGGCTACCGCATTCTCGTTGATGACGGCCGCTGCGAGCGTCGCGCTCAACGCCAGCACGCCACCCTGTATCACCTGCGGATGTACACCAGAGAGTCGCTTACATCCCAAGCTGATCGTTTCTGCAAGGATGGCCTCAGAAGAGGCCTCAGTGCGTGTGACACACGCAGCCATGTGCCCACTGAGGACAGCTGTTGCGTGTGCCAGGGAAAGGCAGGGTTTGCGCCATCTCAGCCGCCTTTGCACGCCTCATTCTGGGCACATCTGCAGCACAAGCCACAGCACAGGTTCGAAGCTCTGGACATCTATTCCGCATTTCGGATGCGGCCCATTCACCTGCAGCCGGACACGGCGCACCAGCTGATGCTGCAGCGCCCGCATTGCACCATCGCAGTGGCACGACATCTCTTGTTTCTGAGAGTGGCAGACGGGGTAGAGCAGCTCAGCTGCCCCGGATATCGACTCGCCAGCATCAGTATTATGCCATGCTGCCGCGCCGCAGTGTCATGTACCTTTACCGCCAGTTGGAACTTACTGATTGCTGTATTCCATGGGAAACAGTGGGAAAGAGTCGAGCACCTGCAGTTGGAACCGGCGCGCCAGCTTCTGCAGGATGCCATGCTGCAGCGCCGCGGTGCCGCGGATGTCCAGAAAGTCCAGCCGCGGCAGCGCCAGCAGGTGGGTCACGCCCTCTGCGGTTGCGGCGCAGCACTCTGCGCGCAGGTGGCAGAGCGACGAAGGCCGCCAGCCGCGCTGCTGCTCCGGCAGCGGCTGCCCTGCAGGCGGCAGTGCGCATGTGGCTACAAGGCAGGCCAGAGACGTTGACAAATGTTCTCGAATCCGACTGCAAACCTATTAATGCAGCTAGCTTCTCGACGATCGCGCCACAAAGACACAATTTCGCGACTTTGCATGCGAGCGGACTAGAGCTTCATGAAGGCTTCGAATGCACGGCCATACAATGCAGCTGGCCCCATGTGACGGCGGCGGTCGCAATCAGTCAACGACCGGAACCACACATTTGGACCCAGCGGATGGATGATGGAAGCACCAGGCACCCACCAGCCTGAAAGCCACTGTTCTGTTGCTCATGTGAGGGGCAGCGCACCGAACTCCTGGGCCCATGCGGCGGCTCGGTGCGCGTATGTCAGCGCTGCCAGCGTTGCCTCGCCTGCGGCGGTGTGCGACACGTTCAGGACGCGCAGCCGCGGCAGCGCCGCCAGTGCGACTGCCAGCGGGGCGTCCTGGACACCCTGTAGCCCTTCCAGGTCCAGGGCCTGCAGGTGGCCGAGCCCCACCAGGCTCGCCAGCGCGCCGGCGGGTAAGGCTGCGCAGCCGCGCAGGCTGAGGCAAACGATGTCTCGCATGCCTGTCGCGGCGCACAAGCTTGCATTCAGCGCAGAAGGAGCTGATGCTGCGGCTCGCTGCCGTGCCGGCGCTGCACTCTGAGCGCTCAAAGGATTTTGCCAATGTTGGCAGCGGGGCGAAAAAGCGGAGGCGCCCCCCGAGCGCCGCTAGGCAGCGGAGGATGCATGCATGCGAGTGGGGGGATGCGATCGGACGCACGGCGTGGGAAGGCACCTGCTATCCAGTGCAGGTTCGTGATGCGCGGGTCGGACAGCTGCAGGTGGGACAGCTGCCGCCCGACCCAAGCCAGCAGCCACGGCAGGTCTGGCGAGTCCACCTCAATCGACGTCGGCTGCCTGCGGATGGCAGGACCAGCTGCTCAGATGACGCTCCACCCATGCGCCTTCCGCGCTGTTTCTTGCCTACTGAATGCCGTGCATATTGTGACCGTAAAGGCCATAGGTGGCGCGAGCGGCAGGGCAGCATGCAGCTTGGAGGGTTCGTGTCAGATGAGCGGGCGAATGGGACAGAAGGACCATCCACCTACCAGAATGTCGCCGCAAATGCCTCGTGTACTCCGGACAGAGCACTGTCATGGGCAGCGTGTTCGTTCCTGTCACAAGGCACATGCATGTCGTACAAAGTGCTCACGAAGGAGGCTCACGAAGGCACGACACACCAACGAACCTGCATGGCATGCACAGCGCAGCTCAATGCATGCGCCTCACTTGCAGCAGGCGTCCCACACATCGCGCGCCAGCTCCGGCTCCGGGATGCGGTCCACAACTGCACTCATAAACTCAGACTGCAGGTCGAGCCCTTCGAGGGAGTCTCTAAAATCAACCCCACACTATGCGCATGCGCGTTTGTGACCGGCTCACGTGCGATGTTGGCGTCTAGGCCGTAGCTGCACGTCAAAATCTGCCATGCTACAGCATCAGCTGCCAGCTGCGTCAGCGTCAGCACTCGATTCCCGCTGAGCGCCACCGTCGCCGCAGGCTGCGCCGCGTCATGATGCATGACTGGAGGCTGGTGACATTCGATGCTGTGCGAGATGCAGGGCTGCTCGGATCCTCTTCTCGGACAACCTCGGAGCTATGATGGATTGTTAGTATTGCATCTCAAACAACGCACAGCTGCCTCTGCCTGAGCTTCCGGAAGTTGGTGATGGAGTTGACGGATGCCACAATCAGCGTCAGGATGGCGATGAGCAGCGGCAAGCAACAGCTAGCTTACTTCGAGTCTAACAAGTGCGTGTCTTGCGGAACAAAAGCAAATGGCAACCCCAGCAATCAAACGTGGTCCTGCTGATTACAGCTGATTAGGACCCAGTAAAGTGGGTCCCAGTATCTCTGGGTCCACGAAATCGCCTTATTGCCCGCCCTGCAGCGATCGGCAAAAATCAAAACGTTGCGGAGTCTGCGGTGCCGCTTCTAACAGCAACTTCGCGCTTGCGCAGCCCGGCAGGTCCCGCCCCACACCGCCCAGGGGTTCCTGCACATCGCATCGACAAACCGTGGGACACTGCTCGGGCGTTGATTGGCCCCTGACGGCTGCGTCAGCTTCCCGTCGAAGCCCGCAGCTCGACAGCGAGGCAGCATGGCAACTCAGTTGCTGCGGAGTCCCACGCGCTGCCTGGCGCCTTCAGCTCCAGCCAGCCGATCAGCAAGTGCTCTGCCGGTTCAGTGCGGCATCAGCAGCGGCCAGGCGCCTTATCGACAACCAGCGAGAAGGGCACAGCCCCAGCAACAAGCCCGGCGGCCACAGCGTCTCGCGGTGAGCTACGGAGGAGGGCATCAGTGTTGTGCATGTGTATCAAGCACGATGCCCCGCCGGCGAGAGGGAGCCGCCGTCACGACGGGAGCTGAAGCAAGGGCTTTCGTCGACGATGGGGCAAAACACCCTTTCACGGCTTGCTCGGCCTTTCGGCGTGGGGCCAGCGTTCCTCGAGCTCCAATGGCGTCTGGATCGTGCTCAGCTCCCCGCGGGGGGCGGGGGCTGCTGCTCGCGTAGCGGAGCTCTTTGAACTCCAATGGCACAACAGACGGGGTGGGGCGGCGACTTTTACGCTTCTGGGATTGCAGTGCGGCTGGCAGCTGAAGCGTCTCTGCCTCGGCCTCTGAAGTCAGGTCACTTGGCAGCATCCGCAAGGCTTTGTGCCAGAAGCCTCCGCCGCTCTGCTGTCTCTGCTGTTTGCACTGGTGGCTGCGGCCGGACTCAACGGGTCGTACCTACTGCGCATGACAGTTGCAAACGCCGGTTTGCTGCAAGTTGCGACCGGTCGGTGCTTCTGGAACGGTCACCAGCAGGCCTCGGCCTCAGGGCTCCATTCCCTGCGGGGAACAGTCTCACCGAAGCTTTGCCTGTGCTCTGCCCAGGCGCTGTGGATTGACATGCGTTCTTTTTTTGCGATCCGCAGGCAGTCGCACAGCCGCAGCAGCACAGCCCGCAGCAGCCGGCTGCAGCGCCGACAGTAGCCCCGGGACAGCACCAAGAGGCGCTGCTGTGCCAGCGATTCAAGGCGCACACCTCAGCCCTTACTACAGCCCTCGTGCTGACAGACACAGGTGAAGCGCGTTACTGCTTCTGAATCCTGCACCCTTGGGCTCTGCATCTATTCAACAGCTGGTCAGATGATGATTAACAACCCCGACTGCGCAGGCGACCAGGCTGCTGTACTTGTCAGCACAGCATTTGATAGTGATAGGCACGATCGCTTGCTCGCAGGTGATCACCAGCAGATCATCACAGCATCTCTAGACAAGTCGGTCGCCCTCTGGTCGGCCCGGGTGCGCCTCCCAACATGTGCACAAGCACCTCACCGCCCAGCACTCACCCTCCATCAAAGCAAGCGCGAAGGGCGCAGATACATGCACCGCTTCGTGACCATTACTCCTGCTGCGAGGCGGCTTTCACCCTCAACGTTGACACCGACTGTCTGTCGCTGCTGCTGGCGCAGGGTTCGGCAGAGCTGCCAGAGCACAGCCCGGCAGACGGCCCGCGGGTGTGCATCGGCGGACTGGAGCGCGGCCTGCGCCTTACAGTGCCTGGCGCCCCCGTCTTCTCGCTGGCGCTCGACAGCGAGGCTTGCGGCTCCGGACGGCGTCAGGTGTGTTGATGACAACCGAACTCAAAACCAGCGGACACCAGTTGCTCGCATTTGTATCTGAGCAGCTGCATCTCAAATGTCACCAGAGTCATGCAGGCATTGGCTTCACACCAGCTGTGTCGCTGCGGCCGTCATGCAGACCCGCCTGCTGATAGGGCATGCTCAGACCCGGCCGCGCACATGGTGAATGACCGCCGCTGTCGTCAATTGCCGTCCAGGTGTTCCTTGGCACGGCGGCAAAGGAGATCCTGGATTGGGAGCCGCCACAGCCGGAGCTCGTCGGCAACGTCAAGCTGGGCGGCCACACCGGCTGGGTGCGAGCGCTTGCGCAGCATGGCCGCTGGCTGTTCAGGTGGAACTTTTTCATGCTGCCTGTCTGCTGTCTTCCTATTCCTGTTGCAGCCGTCGCCGCCTGGCCCACGAGGCGTGAAGCAGCCCCATAGCCAGGGGCAATCCAGCAGTCGCAGCCGGCTTGCAGCCCCGCTTGCATTTCTGAATTTCTGCTATCCGTTTGCTGCACGGCCCTGTACTACTCCTCGAGCCCGTTTCTGCAGAATCGCTTGCCAAAGCCTCTTTCCGACTCTTCCTTCTCCTTGCTGCCGTGCAGCTGCTCCTGCAACACCGTGCAGCAGTGGGACATGTCGCGGGCTGTGCCGCGCCATGTGCGCACGGTAGCCTCCTTCACGGGAGACATCCTGGCAGCCTGCACCGGCAACAGCACGCTGTTCACCGCGGGCGCTAATGGCACGCTGCGGTGAGGCTTCGTGCTGGATTTCTAAATGCATCGGGAGTTTGCCGCCTGGCTTCAGCCTTGGCGGGCTCAGCGGTGCACCAAGCTGCAGCTTGCTGCTGCTGCTGCTGCCAACCTGGCTGCCCTCCAGCGCCGCGCTGCCTTTGCGAGTGGTTGGTGGGGCATCTGTCTGATTGTCACCTTTTGTTTCAGCTCCATCGCACAAAGTCACGTCCCCCTGAGCCTGTCCTGCTGTTGCAGGTCCTGGGCCATCAGGAAGGGCGGCGAGCTCGTGCCGGCGCATGCCGCCGACGCGGCGCACGCCGACCGCATATCCGCCGCCGCCTGGCACGGCGGCTTCCTGTACACCGCCTCAGCCGACGGCTGCCTCAAGATGTGGGACGCCTCCCTGGAGCTGGTGACCTGCGTCCGCGCGGCGCACGGCGGCGGCAAGGTCCACTGCCTGGTAGTGGGGCCGGAGGGCCTCATCTACACCGGCGGCGAGGACAAGGTGTGGTGTCGTTCTTGATGCCTCTGTCGTTCTTGATGTCTCTGCCATCTCGTCGCAGTGTGTGATGGGAGTGCTGCAGAGCGCTGCACACCTTCCGCGGCTGCGGTGCTGCTGCTGTCCTTATGGACTTTGCCGACCGCGTCGTGGCAGCAGTGCTTCTGACACATCTCCAGCATAACGCCCTTGCAGGCCGCAGACAGCGGCTGCCATGCCGGGCTCGCACGTCGACTGAACGATGTCGTGCTGTTGCCCTCCCGCAGCTCATCCGCCGCTGGACTGCGGGCATCACGTCGGCGGGCCTGCTGGCAGAGGCGGCGCCGCCGCTGTTCTGCCACCACGCGCCCGTGCGCACGCTCGCCGCCGGCCCGCAGCACACCATTGTGTCTGGCGACTCGCGCGGCGACGTTGCCGTGTGGCGCGTCTGAGCGACGGCGGCGGCAGCAGGGCGTGCCTGCCTGCTGGCGCAGCCCGAGCGTGGCTTCAAGCCGTGGGGCGGGTTGCCGGCGGCGGCCCAATGCTGTGGGCGGGAGGGGGGCGCACATCACAGTGGGCGGCGCGGCCGCGTGATGAAGCAGGGCACGGAAGCAGTGGTGACCTGTGGCCGGCCAGCTGTCGTTCTGGCTGCGCCGCGCTACAGGAGCGAAAGTGCGGGTGTGTGCGAGTGTGCCGTGGCGGCATGGGGATTCTGGCTGTCGAAGCAGCGTCTGCGGGGGAGTTTACGAGGACAAGAAACTGACTAGGATGTATCCCGGGGATGATTAAGGGGTGCGTGAGGCCGGCGGCGCCTTCTGTTGCGCGGCTGTTGGCTGCCAGGCGTCTGGGGGGCCCAATACTGTGAGACACTGGCCAGCGGTGAGAACTGGGGTTGTTCTCAGCCATTCATCCTGGCCGTGCGAGCCGTTGACAGAACCCCCCCTGGGCCGGTGGCGGGCAGCCGCGTTGCAGTGGGTGCGCCGCGCTGAGCGCTACAGTAGCGATTCGGCGGTGACCGAGGCCGCACACTTGATGGCGAGGGTGTTTGGCACCATGTGACGTGCTGTCGATCTATGCACACGAACGCGCGGCAGTCTCACGAGGCCGGCGGCATTGACTGGCGGGATCTGCTATGTGCCAGCAGGAGTGCCGCAGCGGTTTGCTATCCAGGCCAGACGGAGTCGCACCTTTGTGCACAGTGTCTTGCTGTGCTTTCCGGCAGTTGCATTTCTGTAAACTGAAGCAGTGGTTAATGCTCAGACCAAATGAGCAATTCGTGCTCCAACTCACCAGGACCGGTGAACTTCATGTCAGCCCTCAGCCACCAAATGGCGAGCTCGCTGTCTCAGACAACCACGTCGACAGGTTCGTGTCGCTACCACAGCAAGTGCCTTGAGAGTTCTGGCAGTTTGCAGACTGCAGCGAACAATTTATTGTCAGCGATCCTAGCATCTCAGCTTTCCTCCTGATCTGAGACCCCCAACCTCACTGTCCGCAGTCCTGTGTTGAAAAAGCTCAGCACACGATGGTGATGCAAGTGCTGCACCGCACGTCAGGCGCCCTCGCAGGCCCATGCACCCGCGCCGCAGTCTCCAGCTCCAGGAATACTATGCGACAATCCGTCCTACCGTCGGCGCAGCCGCTGCGTCTGGCGGGTCCACGGCAGAGGCCGCGACACGTCCTTGTCGCGGCAGTGGACACCGAGCCGCCCCCGACGGACAACGAGGACAAGCCGGACGTGGCCAAGTTTGCAGACAGCATCGGTGAGATGGAAATGTAGCTTCCTCCGGATTCGCAGAGGGAGACCAACCTGGCTGCTTCCCATCAACTCGTTTTCTGCTTTTTGTCAAGCGTGCAATCAGGGGATGTTGGCTGCCATCGGCCTCCATAATATGTTCTTTACATATCATTGTATGCAAGGTCGCAGGTTGCAGCAAGGTCATGCCGTGAATCTTCTGACTCTCCTGACCCTACTTCAACGTTGTGTTGCTGACGCCGCCGGGTCTTCACCGCACTGTAGGGCTGCCGACCGATGAGGGCCTGTTCGGATTCAAGCCCTTCCCAGAAGGTGCGCCATTCAAGCTCTTTCTCCTGTTTTCCCTGCTTGGCCTTCGCTGTACAGCCTGCAAAGCTGTTACCTGCTGCAACCGCCTGCGTCCAGACGGCTTTCATCTGTCCTCGAAATGCAGTGTGGGTGGGCAGGCTCGCCATGATGGGCTTCCTGGTGTCGGTGCTGGAGGAGTTCTGGACCGGCAAGGGCACCCTGCAGCAGATTGGTCTTGAGACGCCGTCCCTGACGGCACTCATCGCCATCTCCACCTTGACTGGTTTTGCGACGCTGTTCGCCACCAGCCAGACGCTCGTCAAGGCGCAGACTGGCCAGCTGGAGCCGCGGTGAGTCTCGTCCACTGGCACAGCCCCCTGCCCTGCATGCATTGCTGGGATTGTTCTGCAGGAACGCCTGGCAATAGCGCCGCAGCTCAGCATCTCATTGGTTTCACTAGCTCACGGTGTGACAGCCACATTTAGCATTGTCTATCCACCATGCACGCTTGCTGGTGGCGTGATGCACACCGGCCACCAGCTGTCCTGTGCCACGAGGCGGCCTGGCATGCGCATCCTGCCACACGCTCTGACGTTGCTGTAGCTGCAGTCACCTGCGGGCATGCAAAGCAGTGCATGATTGTCCGGGACGTTCAACCTGGTGCGCATGTGGGCGCCAGACCCCACCGCACGGTCTCCCAACGCGCAAACCCCGACCTGCTGCAGATGTGTGCGCCTGCAGGCAGGTGGAGCGCTACAAGAGCTTCCTCGGCATCCAGCCCGACGCGGAGGTGGACGCCGTGGCGGACGAGCTGAAGCGGCGCGGCGATTTCACTGACCCGCCCTCACCAGAGGACTTTAAGGTGAGCTCTGAACGGAGGTCGGTCCGCCAATATGCTGAGGTCATTCGCGCGTCTCGCACCGGGCGGCAGAGGCGCGCATGCATGGGCAGGCAGCGGGCTAGAGTAGCCAGGGTGTAGGAGGAAGGGAGCCGTCTGCTGCTCCTGCACACTCGCGGTGCCTGCCGGTTCGGGCCTGCCAGCTCGGGCCGCGGCCTCGCAGCCGCCTGTACCGCTGCCGCGTGGTGCATCATCAGTTCGTGATGTCGCCGCGTACCTGCAAGGCGGGGCAACGGCTCGCCACGGCCATGCCCCCATGCTGACGCCCTTGGCTTTCGTGTGCGCGCAGCAAATCGCACAGGCCAAGGCAGAAGGCACGCCAGCTGACAAGTTCCTGGACATCTCCGGCACAGACGAGGATGCCAACCAGGTATGCACTCGCGAGCAACAGTCGAGCAAGAGCAGCAATCATCAAATTTCATAGGTGCTTGTCACTGATGCTGCACAGGCGCTTATGAGGACACCAATCAGGCACGCACCTGCAAGTCCAGGGCCGAAGAAGGGTCAAGAAGTGGTGTTTCAAAATTTGCTTGGGTTCTCAGTGCTGTGCCAACCTGCTGTGTTCAATCAGCTGCGGCTTGTGTGACAGCTGGGTGAGCCGGCACAGCTGATGGGATGGCAGCGGCAAGACAACGTTCACCCGATTGACAACCTCGCCATTCAGCTTCACTGTCGTCTTGAGATGCAGTCTACGGGCAAGCTAGTCGAGCAGCATCAGCTACCTCAGCCCCGTGGTCGGATGTCCCTAAACGGTTCAGGCTGCCGAGACCTCCGGCCTGCTGCGCTGACTGTCGTCTCCCTCGGTCTGTGCTGCAGGCTGCGCGTGAGTTGAAGGAGCAGGAGCAGCGGTCGAAGGAATCCGAAAGCAAGGGCCCGTCGCTGTCGCTGAACGCGCGGTCGGACATCATGGAACAGACCAGCGCGCAGGCCAGCGAGTGGGCGTACGCACGGCAGGTGGGCTGCGCATGGGGTTCGCACCTGAACTCTGGGCTGCTGTCTTGTCTTCGCCCCTCCTGTTGACTGCATCTTTTCGAGCTGGTCGGCTCACTCGCCTGGATCTTAGCCAGATGGCTGAACCAAATTGTCGCTGCTGCTGCCGCATGGCTATGCCTGACCATGTGCTGTCTCTGCGTGTTTGTGCAGGTGGAGGTCACCAATGGCAGGTGTGTGCCCCTCACACATGTGCATGACCACCTTTCCCCGCTGTGCGCCTGACCAGTCCGTACTGATGGGACCCTCCGCGGGGTTTGTGCCATGTACTACAGATGTGTGGGGAACATTTTGGAAAGCAGATGCCAAGGTCTGGTTCCCTTACGCCGGGTGATCTTTATCTGAGAATGGCCGCATACAGGTATGCGATGCTGGGCTTCTGGGCCTGCATTATCGTGGAGGCAGCCACCGGCCGCGGCATTATTGGCCAGGTGGTGCTGTATCTCAAGGTGCGCTCCTGCCGCTGTTCCTTGATCCCCGCCAATCGGCCAGGTGGTGCTTGCAACACTTGACTTGTATGCGTATAACATCATGCTGGTATGGGTATTGATGTTGTGTTCCGTTTGCAGGCTCTCAACATCCTGGGCCCAGCCTCAGGCTTTTGAGCCTTTGGCAGCACTGCACGAGACAGACGTTAGCATCTTCCAATAATGGAATTCTTCAATAATGGACGTTCACATACGTTCACGGTTCACCCTTAGCAAACAGATTTGATTCAGATTCGGCAGTAGACAGGAGGTGGGCGGTCAGGAGGTGGCATTGTGCCAGAAGATTCGAAATGACAGATGTCCCGTTGTCGTGATTGTTGATGACATTATCTGATGACTTCTTCCATTGCATGTCGCACTGGTTGGTTGTGTGCACGCCACATTCTTGGCATCTAGTTTTGGTTTGAAACAGGGTTGTCTCGACTCCACATCCAGAATAGAGCCCACAAGTGTCGGAGAGGTGGCCGGAAAATTTGCAGACAGACATGCAGCTTCATTCAATTATCATCTCATGCATTTATATCACAGTCGCGAGAGATAATGCGGACCATTACAGAGACACGCTCGTCATGCTTCGCACAAATCCCTGTGGAGCTGCAGTTTAGGCACAAACTGCTCCATGTCCAGGTCCCTTAGCAGTGCCTCTTGCCAACGCTTCACCTGGATTGGGATTGATTTGGATGTGGCCAACAATTCCAGGAACGTGGAACTGAATTGACGCAGCAAGCAAATGGCAAGGACGCGCCCAATGCGTCATTTCACATCGCAGCAATGAAAACGAAGACCGTGGATGAAGACGTGCCAGCCGCCACTTCACCAAAATCAGATGGGCCGCATTGACCCATCAAGCACCATCGCCAGCGAGTCAGAAAGTGGCAACACTGACAGATGTCCGACTCGACATCCGCACAGCTGTAAATCATCACCGCATGCATCGATCTGCCGCCTCACCAGAGCTGCAGCTCCAAAGGCTCCACCTTGGTTGGAAACCCACCACGAGCTCAAATGCCAGGCAGAGGCGCGCCCCTGTCCCTCAGAGGGGCGCAGCCTGCCGGGGCCTCCCGGGAGTTGGCGTCACCAGGCGGAGCACCGGAGCCTCTGGCACCCCGCGCTGGGCGCGCTGGGTAGGGGGCAATGGCCGCCGCCCGCGCCGCGCCGCTCGGAGGGGCGAGCGTCACAGCTTTTGCCGCTTGGCCAGCGCCGGCGACTGCGGCACGGCGCCGGAGCCGCCGTCGTCCGAGCGCCGGTCGGGGACTACTGCGTATCGGTCCGCGGGCGCGACGAAGGCAGCTGCCGCGGCGGAGTCGTCGCACAGCGCCGCCGCATCGATGCTGCCGCGGCTGAGCGCCGGCACCGCCCGCGGCACATCGCTGCAGCACACAGGAGTTTCATCGTTTGAACACAAAACGGTGGTGGAGCCATGCTGTGGCATGCCGGTGACGTCAGGGGGTGAAGCCCCCCTCCAGAGGAGGCGTCCTCTCGAACTATACGCTGCAGAGGCGAGGCTCGGCAACTCATGGCTGCTTGGCAAGCCCAACACACGACACGCAGCAGCTCCGCGCCAAGGCAGTGCAAACATTTTACTGCCAGACAGTGCTGACAGTGCGGCGACAGTGTGCAGACACTGTCTGGCACACTGTCTGGCACACTGTCTGGCACTTTCCCAGGCACTGTCGGACAGCGCAGACAGTGTACGACGACCTGGTGCGCCTTCGCACACAAGCAACTGTTTGGTCTTCTTTCTGTGGGTTTGGTTTGATTTATGTTTATGTTCAGCTTTTTTTCCCCGTATGTGTTTCTGTTTGTGTTTTCATTTCGGTTTTCGTGCATGACTCACGAGTCTGAGTTGCCGCCGGCGCCCAGCTGGCCGGAGCAGCCGCGGCCCCAGGAGTAGAAGCCGCCAGAGGCGGTGACCGCGGTGCTGTGTCGCCAGCCCGCGGCCAGCTCCCGCACCCGCTCGGATGCTAAACCCTCCACCACTGCCGGCACCAGCTGGTCGGGCACGCGCCCCAGGCCCAGCTGGCCGAACTGCAGCACAACAATGGTGAAACCATCATGGGTATGTGTCTGCTGCTTGAAGCCGGTCTGCTCGACGCGACTCCACCACCGCAGGCACCAGCTGGTCAGGCACGCGCTCCAGGCCCAGCTGGTCGAATTGCGGGCCGGCAAGCCACATGACATGTGGTTTGTTTGTGGTTACAGGTGCCCCTTTGTTCAAGTCGGTTGGTGGAGAATGCGCTGCGGCCCCAGGTGCCCAGACCGCGGCGCACGATGGCACATCTGCATTATCTCATGCTCTTTAGGAAAACGAGTGGAAAGACGGTGGTGAACCCATGATGGTATTCCTCTACTGCTTGGACTTCTCGATGCAACTCTGCTGTCGCACTTTGCCGATGGGCCGGGCACGCGCCCCAGGCCCAGCAACTCGAGCCGTGGCAGAGTCGCATGGTTCTTGAGGAGATTAGAGTCTGCTCCTCGGGTGGCACTGAGCACACGTGCATCAGCTCCTGTAGGTGGGCCTGTGTGTACGCTGCCCAAGCAATGTGCGGTGGACAAGTCCCCATTTCTCAATGCAGGCTCGAGCTCACAGCTGCCTCGCGCTGAGTTTCGAGCACGCAGATCGCGCATGGCCGCTGCTGCCGCGTCCGCTGTGCCGCTGACTCAGACAATAATATCAATTCCCCCTCCTAAGAAGCCGTCCACCACCTCTGCCGGCCCCAGTGCCCACTGCAGCATCGCATTGCTCCCCTGAAACCCCCGAACCCACCTTGTTCCAGCCCCAGGCCCACAGGCGGCCGTCATTGTCCGCCGCGAGAGTGTGCCGCCAGCCGCCCGCGATCTTGGTGATTGTGCGCCCCGAGAGCGCCTCCACCTGCCGCGGCGACGCCTCGTCCCTGCGCGTCACGGCAGTTCAGCGTCAGGGTGTTCCGCGTTCCGTGTTCCAGATGCGGTGCCCTGCAAGAGCCTCCGCCTGCCGCTCCGCCCCTCGTCCCTTGTTCTGCTTCCCCCGTGCCTGATGCGGTTGGACCATGCTCAGGGGAAGCCTGCACTGACAGTCACCGACCGTCAGGGAGTAGTGCAAAGGCGCCGTCCCTCCGGCTGCCTCCGCCTGCAGCGGCGGCGCCTCACGCTGCCTGGGCAGCAGGGCACACCCGCTTCCTGCTTCCGCTCCAGTGCTTGACCGCCAGCGTGGCACGCAGCGGGCTGACCCAGTCCAGAGAGAAGGGCCGCCCCTCGCCGTGCATCGACTCTAGCAGGCCTTTTGCAGGAGAGATGAGGAAAGACAGGCCGAAACGGAAAAGCGACGCACTGGCGCAGGCCGTGGCCCAGCTGCCCGTAGCTGCCCCAGCCCCAGGAGAAGATGCGGCCCTCCGCATCCAGCGCCAGCGAGTGGCGCCACCCAGACGCGACCGACACGATGTGCCGCCCCTCCGGCACCGCCGCCCGCGTGGGCGTCAGCCTGCGCGGGGAGGGGGGCGCCGCGGCTTGGGGGGTTTCCCCGCCGATGTACTGCAGCTTGCAATGCAGCCCGCACGAAGCGATGCTGCAGGCAGAGGCGGCGCATGCTAAATCGCATGGCACGCCCAGCCTAGCGCAACTCAGCAGCAGCGGCACAGGCGATGCGATGCACTGCCCTGCCACAGGAAGCGCAACAGGCGGCCGCCGCTGCACCCAAGCCTGCCACTGCTGCAGCCGCTCATCCTCCAGACTCTTGCCGGTCGGAACTCGATTGAGCTGACAAATGAACCTCCTGCAATGTTACAGCGCATGCGCCGGCGCACCTGTCGACCCGCTGGCCGTCGCCGACGTTGCCGTAGCGCCCCCACCCCCAGGCATAAACCTGCGCAGCAGGTTGGGTAGAGGTTGAGGATAAAGTCATACAAATGGTGCCGTTCACAAGCGCTTCTCATTTACCGCCCTCGCATCCACCGTATAACACTCAAAGCGCCGGGCATTCAAGCTTTTGTAAGGTTGACTGCCTTTATAGTGACGCTGATGGTGCGGCGCTCACGAGGCATGCAGCTCGCAGACACCAGATCACGGCCACGGTGCTACCCAGAGGGTCTTGTGCTGCAATTGCACAGTCTCACCTCGCCGGTGTCGGTCGATACGACCGAATGCTCTGCTCCGCATGACACAGATGTGACTTTGTGGCCCTGCGCGCATCACAATTCACGCGGGGTGGGTCATCATTGGAATGTGTGGCATCACTGCCATCACGGCTGCGCAGCATCGCTGCCATGGCTGTCATCTGCACGGAAGGGCACCTATAGGCTGCGTCCCACTGCCGGCCAGCTGCTGCACAGCTGGTGAGCCGCCGCTGGTATCTGTTACTAGTCCCATTCCGAGGTGCGGCCCAAGCTCTGTGCCTGCCGGCGCGACGCCACAGCCTGCACCGCCTGCTGTCCGCTGCGCCTACCGGCTGTGATGCTGAGCCACACCTGACGCCGTGCAGCAAGCCACAGCCCCTCGCTTCAGCCTGCGTGGAGCCGGAAACTGTCTTGGCCCCACCTGCAGTGCGGCCACTTGCTGCGGCTGCGTCGCGTCCTCGCTCGTGCCGTTGCCCAGCTGCCCGTTGGAGTTGCGGCCAAAGGCATACAGCGCGCCGTCCGTGGCAACACACAGCGAGTGCGTGTCGCCGCACGCGCAGGCGATGACCTTTATGTCGTTCAGCCCGTTGATGGGCTTGGGCAGGAACACGTCGCCGCAGTCGCCGTGCCCCAGCCGCCCAAAGTCGCCCCTGCACACGGCAGCAGCAGTGTGTTGGAGTGGGACCCCCCGGTGCAGGTTGTGCCAGGCCCGGCAGGCACAGGCGGGACGCTCCCCCTTGTGGCGGCGCCATCGCCCTTGCCGGCCGCACCCCACTGCCGCTTGCCCCGAGTGCGAGTGCAGCGCAAAGCGGGCCGCCGGCAGTCAAGGCCCTTTCGGCCCCGAGGCTGCAGCCTGAGAACCTTTCCGATTGTGTTTCCACGCACCAGCCCCAGCTGAAGACGCGCTGCTGGGCGCGGGAGATCGCGAGCGTGTACTCTGCGCCGCATGCAATGGCGGAGACGCCCTGCCCCGCCAACGCTGCCACGCTCGTCGGCGCCAGTCGGTCCTCCGCATCGCCCAGACCTGCGCACGCGCAGCACGGCTGTGACGCCTGGTGTTGCGAGGTGTTTCACGTGCCAGTGGGCGCCGCGCCCGGGTACCACACCTGGCGCCAGTATTGCCCGACACCTGCGCCTCGGGCTGCCGGTCGCAATGATAAGTGGTTTGAGTGCAGCTTTCCGGACGCGGCTGCTGTGCTGCGGCGGCGCATGCATTCGGGCATGACTACTGGCTGAACACCACCCAGCAAGCGGGCCGCCAGCAATGCATCGGCGGCAAAGGCGGACGTTGGCGGCCCGCCACAAGCGTCGCCAGCGTCCTCGCTTTGAGACGGGCAGGTCGCGTGGGTTGGAAGGGGGAGATAACCTGGGATGGGACCCACCTAGCTGGCCGTCCTCTCCCCGACCCCATGCCACCAGCAGGTCACAGCCTGCGCGGCAGTGCCGGTGATCAACAGCTGCCAGGCCTGATCGGCGTTGGCGGCCACGTGCACACTTCCTCGACCAGGTGCTTACATGCTCAAATGCTGTGAACAGGCATGAGACGAGCTGGACGACAGACAGCCCGAGAATTGCAGGGGCCTTACTCAGGACAGCTAGGGAGTGGGAGCTGCCGCAGCTGACCCTCGTCACCTGCACAAGCGATCTCACAGGTCAGGCCCCCTATTGGAGGATCACAACTGCTGTGCTGCAGTTTTGGCCACCCTCGATGGGTGTGAATATTGCGTTGCGAGATCACCTCCAAAGGCTCTGACACCGCCGCCGCGACCACAGGCGCTGGCACGATCGATCCAGGCGCTTCTTCCTCATGCATGACCGCGTCGGCCTGCATGTTGATCCGGGGCCACTGCGGCAGGCTTTTCGCCTCCGGGTGCACTGCAGTCGTCCGACCCTTGGCGCTGAGGAACCTGCCGTGCCTGGCAGCCCCGGGGGCTCAGGTCATCGCGGCTCGCGGCGCCGCAAGATTCGCGAACTAAGGATCTTGCTGCTGGGGTCGGCTTCTGCGCACCCTCTGAGTGTAAAACTTATCCGGGTCGGTGCGCCTCGACAAGTGTACCAAAGCGGCTGCGACACGAATTGCTGGTCGGCGACGCGATAGAACTGCGTCAACGCCGTGGCAGAGGCTCCGATCTTCGCAGAATCCGCTGCTGAGTCATTTGCCCGAGAGCTTGCGTCGAAAAGTGTCTTGAGGGGAAGTGACAAGGCGATGCGGGATCATCGCAATCCCTACCCTTTCGAATATGGGTAGTGGGGAATCTGGCGGGCAGCTGCATGTACCTGGCGAGGTTCTTTTGCACTTCTGCATGCCACCATAGAGGCGCATTTAGAGGCGAGGCTCTGCCCGGTAGACTGTGGTATGGTCTTGCGAGGGATTGGGAGACCTGCATTCTTAGCGGAGTGTCAGACTTGTCTGTCAGCAACTGGGGATTGGGAATCCTGTCGCTTAAATAATCCACCCAACGCCCGTCCAGGCGCGGACGGCGTCAAACATTCAACTTTCAAGACGCCCGGAAGATTACCTTGGTGCGGTCATCCGGGTGCCTTCACCAAGCTGTCAGGTGCTCTGATGTGGGTGAAGCAGGTATGCAGACACGGCCGCAGCCCAAGCACAAAGCTATGGGAGCAGTCCTCACGACAGGCGACATCAACAAGGCGGAATAGATGCGGCAGGGCACCTCGAGCAAATGCATCCACGACTACAGCGCCGAGCGGTGCAGCGGGGGAGCACAGCATCAGGTGCCATCCATCATCATGCAGCGGCCCCAGCAGATAAACGCTAGCTTGGCAACCCTCATCGAGTGGGACTGCCACATAGCAGGCTCATCGTAATGCTGGGCCGGTGACTGGATGGCAAGCAGTCGACGGCTCGGCTGCGCGCTGTGAGTGGGGTGCCATCGCGTCGGCATGTCACGTGTGGGAGCTGCTGCCATCAACTGCCGCCGCTTCAGTACAGGCACGCAATTGCCGGGCATACAAGTTGACTACCGTTTGAAAGCGCTGCTCCTGCGAGAATGTTACCCTGAGCACGAGACTGCATCTAGGTTCTTACGTCAGGCGGCTCATGGCAATCACGCCAGAACCAGGCTGATCAGCACTGCGCGCAGTCTTCATGGACAGAGCCAATGAGTCGAGCAAAAAACAGCATGTTGGTAATGATACCTAGCTAGGCAGCGCATGTGCATGAGGCCTTTAGAGGGCCAAACTCATATGTGCCTTGATGCCGCCGTCGTGTAGCCCCCTCACGAGCCTGCCCAGCAGGGAGCCAACGGAGTTCCATTCCGTGAAGCTGACTGGCCGGAGGCTCCTCAACCCGGAATCAGGCTCCTCAACCCGGAAATAGCCTGCACAGCTGCCGCGTCCATTTACTAGCGTATGCCACGCAGTTCCAGGACCTCCAGGGCGGCCATGATGAGTCCGCTGAGGGTGAGGCCCAGCAGGCCCCGCAAAACACACTGGCCGTAAGTCGCTGTATGGTTGGGATCCACGGCTGATGAGGATGGGAAAGGAAGAAGGCGTATTAGAAGGCGTATTCGCTGCCGTAAACACAGCGTGTATGTCTTGGGATCGCTTGAAGGCTAATTGCAAGAGCTGATCAAGTGCAACGTCAAATTGAGCTCATCATTTCATCTGAACCTCCACAACTTGTGCCACTGAGGTGAGACCTCACGTTTCATGGCCGCGAAATAATCTGACTGACCAAACGGGTTGCAGTCGTGGAGCTCCTCGTGGGAGACAGTTGGGCTGCGTCCTATGGCATATGGCAAGTGACCAATGTAGCGGTTCGACGCAATCCCAGATGCTATTGTTCAGACAGAGCGGCGCGCATTGGAGTAGCCAAGGTGCACCCAACGCAGGGATTACGCTGCGACCTGAGGCGTGCAGGTGAAAGTAGAAGCCCAGCAATTTGGGTGAAGCTTGCCAGACAAATTGTAGGCGCATCGTGTTGTGGTCACGATACTCGAATCAGGGGTTGGCTGCGCAAGTAGGAGCACCCGCCCTTGAAGGCCATGTTCACAATCGGTTGCTGCTTCCCTCCGGCCGGGTGCCTTGACCAACCCTTGGCACGGGGATGCTGCCATCCGCCTGTGCGTACACATGAAGAAATGAGGGAGACAAGCCAAGCCAAAGACAGGTGAACATCAGGTCTGCTCCTCTGGCCTACAATGGCTGCGATGGATGCAGAGTTGCAACTTCCAAAAACCAAACTCAGCGTACCTGCGTCCAAGCGTTATCTGCTCGGCGCCGCACGCCGGCAGACTGGTATTTTTACGAGCGAGCTCTTGGATCGTGTGTGTCGGGGTGCGCGGAGCGCAGCGCTGCAGTCCGCCGCGCTGAACAGTGTGCAGATCATGCTACTTGAACTCCTTCTTCGAGCCAGAGGCAGCTCTCCGCTCCCGCTTGGCATCAGCCGACGCCTGGACGGTTGCACGAGCACTTTCGACAAGCGCTTGCTGAACGCATGGATGTCTGGCTGGCTGGCTGGCTGTCCGTCACACACAGATGGCTAGCACAAACTTCCAGCTTCGCAGTCTTCTGCCCAGATTGAAATGTCAAAACGCGCAGAGTTGCCGCCCCAGCCCACTTGCATTGCCGCACCTTGTTAGCCTCAGCAAGCGCCGGGTTGGCCTTGGCCTTGTTCTCCTTTGCCTTGATCTTCTTGAGAGCTGCCTTCTCTCCAGAAGTCAGCTTTGCAGCAGGGGCAGGCATGGCAGGCTGAGTCTGGACACACGCGCCCGGAGAACGCTAGCAACAGCGAGAGCAGAGGCGGAGTGTGAACACGGAGGGCGATGCGAGTTGTATGAATGACGCCGACCTCTTGTCGCCTCAGGGCTTCAACAAGGTGTCGAAATCCCCAAAACGAGGAAGGGGCGTGAATGACGGATTGAGATCGGCCTTGCATGCCTGATGCGCCAGTATTCTGCAGCAGGTGCAGTGATTGAGCACCAGGGGCAAGTAGCTAACACGTATCAACCCGCAGCCGCAGGAGCGGAGCATCTGAGAAGGGTCGCATCAGTGAATGGTTCCGGAAGATCAGTCACAACTCTGTCTCATGAGCAAGACCCCACATGTTGACACTTGCAAATATCGCACAGTCTTTTCAAGCTTCAGCACAGAGGCCGTGACAAGGCTGAGCACTCAGCGAAGCACTGCGGTGAGGTAGTGTCAAGGTGTTTGCACCAGCTCGACAGTTGGCAGAGTCACACATGATGCTGGCCGGCATCAAGATCGTCGATAAGGCAGCCGCTGAGGCTGCCGTGCGAGAGGAGCAGCGCGCGCAGAAGAAGGAGAAGAAGCAGCTCAAGAAGGTGCATGATGGCCTGTGTGGCGCCCTTGCGCAATGTGTTGCTGCCATCGCACTGCTGGCTGCATGGAAACGACATGAGGAGAACAAGCAGTATGCTTAACAGCTGAGCGCGGCTCCACTGTGGCACAGGAGAAGAAGGCCGCCCGGAAGCAGCAGCGGCGGCAAGGTGAGCGACAGGCGCCAGCGCACGACGCCTGTTGCTCCACAGCCGTGACGTTCCTGCCCGACATGCAGACATGTTGGAAACACATGCTCACGCTGTCGCAGGCTCGGGCGCGGCTGCCGCAGAGGAGCCAGCATCACCGTCCTCAGTGAGCGACGCCGGCGCTGTGGCGGCGGGCGATGCCGAGACAGGTGACGCCCGCACCTCGGCGGCAGCGACGGCGGCTGAGACGGCAGCGCGCGAGGACTGGATGACGACGCCGATGGGGCGCCCGCTGGCGGCGGCACCAACGGAGCCTGCCAAGCCGGACAGGCAGCAGCAGGCTGAAGAGAAGGCGACCATCGCCGCGGTGAGGGCAGCGGCTTGCCTTGTCGAAATATCCAAAATTCGTTTGCAGCCCTGTCTCTGCCCGGACGGCCTGCCTGGGGAATGTCATTGGAGAGGGCGCAGGCTGTGTCGTACTGCTCAGTCCCTCCGGAAGCCTTGGGGCACTTAAGGGCTCGAGTGCATGCGCCAGCAACCAACGCCTGCAGCATCCGTTCTACCATGCGCCTTGCTGGCATGCCACAGGACTCAGTCATTGCCGGAGCAACGGCAGCCCTGTCTCCACCTGTCTCCACCAATTCAAACTCTATGACTTGTGGGCCCTTTGGACGCGTGAGCGGCTCGAGACAGAGGATTCAACTTGCTTGAACACTGCATTTCCAGGCCCAAACGCTGAACCCGCACTAGAAAGACGGCAGGGCTGCCAAACTTGATCCCGCTAGATTGCCGTCAGCCTGCACTGCTGTGCGAGAGGCAGCAACAGCGCGGGCACCAGCCAGCGATCCTACGCGTGCAGTGCAAGCCCCAACAGCAATCGCGACGTTTGACACGGCAGGCCCGGGAGCTGAACCCGCACTGGAAGGACGGCGGCGACGGCGTGCCGCCGGCGGGCGCGGCGGCCAGGGTCGTCACGCGTCCTGCCGGCGTCGGCGACGGCGGCAGCAGCTGGCGGCTCAAGGCGCTGCGGCGGGCGCAGGCGGCGGCCGCAGAGCAGGGGAAGGATGTCAAGGAGGTAAATAACAAAAAGGAAAAAAAGGATGTGAGAAAGGATGTGAGCCTCCTTCCTGCTGACACGTGTTCGGATGCATTCTGTCCACCCAGTGGTGTGCTGGATGTGGTTGTTCCTGCTATGCCATTTGGCGGTTCAGCGCTTGCCGCCGCCGGGCCTGTGTGCTCAGGGGCGTATGATTCACTGCAACGGCGGGCAGGCTGCTCGAGCAGTTTCGTCCCGGGCATTGCTGTGGATGACCTCTGGCGTCTGACTCAAACGGTTTCACATCGGAGCAGTTGATGGTGGATGCGTCACTGCTGTTGGCTCGCTGCTACGAAACTCCCATAGCTCCGCTACTGTCACTGGTTGCTGGCCGCCGGCATGCCAAGGAGCCATGCAGCCTTAGAACAACAGTGCCCTAAACTCTAAAGTGTCACAGCAATGTGGGAACGTGTTTTGGCTGCGCCCAATGCAGGTGGTGGCCGAGCGATGGGGCTCCCTGGGGAACCTGACGGCCGGCCTGACAGAGCAGAGGGCGGCGCACGGTGCGCAACGACTGCTTACTTGCATAGTGTCAGGGATGGGGAAGGCCCAGTGTGCTCAGCTTGGTGAGCTCCGCGAGTTCCTGCTGTTTCACCTGCTGTTGAGCTTCACGTTGTGCTGCCCCGGGGGACGACGGCAATGCCTGATCCAAACACCCTCATGCATTTTCATCCATTGGTGCGTGTGCAGCCAAAGCGCACATGGCGGCAGCGCGGCAGCGGCGCGATGCCACCGGCAGCGGCGAGGACTGGCGGCCATCACGGGAGGGCGGCGGCGGCGGCAGCGGCAGGGATGGCGGCGGGGACAGGGAAGCCGGAAGTGGCAGGCAGGCGCGGCCCGAGGCGGCTGGCTACCTCCAGGAGCTGAAGGCCGAGCGGCCACAGATGCGGCGGCCAACAGAACGCTCAGGCTTCGGCAGCGCCTTGAGCCGGCGCGGCCGCGACGGCACTGGCGGGGTCGGCGGCAGCGGCAGCGCGGAAGCCAGCGGCGGGCGGGGCGGTGGCGACGGAGGCGACAACGGCAGCGGCGGCGGGCCGAGAGCTGGAGGCGGCAGTCGAGATGGCAGGGACGTCGGCAGCAGGGAACCGACCGGCTGCGGCATGCAGTCGGAGCCGCCACGGCGGGGCGGCGAGCGCATCAGCTTTGGCGCCGGTGTCGGCGGCGACGCTCATGGCAGGGGCTCGGAGCAGGACGGCAGAGGCTCGGGCAGGAACGTCGCCGCCGGCGCTGGCAGGAACGGCGGCCGGGCCAGCAATGCGGGCGATCCCCGCAGGGAGCCGCATCGGAAGCAGGAAGCAGATGGCGGCCGGCGCCGCCCCCACCGGGACCCACTCGGAAGCAAGGTGCCCTTTCTGCCGGACTCTGAATCAACGGCCTGGTGTCGCAGCATTTTCTACAACAGCACTGCTCTTCAGCAGCCAATAGAAGCTGGTGCCTGCCGAGGACGGTCCAGTATGTGCGGCGGCGTACTGGCACAACCTCCTGTGAGATTGCACGCTCAAGTCCGCTGCGCGGCCACCGCGCCCATTCTGTGAGCCTGTGTTGCGTCATGTGGCGCAGGCAGACTCGGATGCGCTGCGTGCGGTGGCCGGCAGCCTCAATGCCTACGCTGGTGACGGCAGCTTCATGGAGCAGTTTGCGCAGCAGCAGCAGCAGCAGCAGCAGCAGCGGGGGTCCAAGGATGCCTCTCCTGCTGGGTTTGTCGCCGCCCTTTCCGTTCCCTCCTCGCACCAGCCATGCAGTTCGTCTTGCCAGACCCAGTGCTTGAACGTCAACAGCCAGTCTTCATGTGCAGCCAACGTCATTGGAGTCGTGGGCAAGCCTAACCCTGTGTGTATTGGAGCGCGAGCCTTTTTGCCGCACCTCCCCAGCGTGGGGATGTTTGGCCTCAGCGGCCCTGCGGCAGCGGTGTGCATGGCAAATCGCACTGCAGGCGCTGGCGCCCGGAGCAAAGCTGGCCTGGGCGCCGAGACGCACTGCCCATTCGTGCTTGTTCCTGGGCGCTAGCGATGTAGTGAATCGCCATCCACACGGCTGTTGGGTCGCCCCTCACACGCTTGCTCTTCCACTCACGACCTTGGGCGCTGAAACCCCGTTACTGAAACACCTTCGGGCCGCCTTCAGGCTCAAGGTGTCACAAAGGCAAACGAACTCCCAGGTGGCACATTGTCTCAGGCGATCATTGAGCAGTTTCTCATGGATACCAGCTGTTTAGACTTTCTATGTCCGTCAGGTCTCCGGAGCCCGGCAGCCGGAGCCCGTCACCGCCGACCACCATACCGGAGCCCACGGCCCGGGCGCCAGCGGCGGCGCCGCAGTCCTCGTCGGCTGCGACCGCGCCGCCCGCCGCCGCTGCCGCGGCGCGGACAGCGGCCGCGCCCTTGGCAGCCGCAGCCGGCGGCGCCGGCGGCAACCTGTCGGTGGCGGCCGCCCTGCGAGCTCGCCTGCTGGTGCGTCCCTTGCAGCGCCCTGCAGTGGGCAGTAGACCTCTCCAAACAGCTTGGCGTCATGGTAGTGGGGAATCAGGCTTTGAGGTGCACAGGCACTGAGCACCAGGCTCTGGGAGAGCACAGCATTTTGTCTCACGTCACAACACACGTTCACCCTTTCAGGTCGAGGAACTTGTCGACCCAGTCCCAGTACCGCAGGTGGCCCTGTCGAGGCAGCTGGCCATCATCTGCTGACCATTCTGGTCAGCTGACACGTGATGCCGCCCTCCCATTGGCGCACAGGGCAAGGCGCCGCCGGCCGCTGCTGCCGCCGGCGGGACAGCAGGCGGCAGGAGGCAGGTGGAGGTACTGCCGGAGGTGGACGCCGCAGGGCGTGCCGTGCCGGGCGCCTTTGGGCGGGAGGCCGCCGGCGAGGGCGCCCTGCCTCCAGGTGGGAGGAACCGCCGCCGCTGGCCGACAGGCCGCAGGCCTGGTAGCATTGGTTGCTGCCACCAATGCATCGGCAAAGCGCTGCCGCACGCAGCAGCTGCCACAGCGCACGTGAGCGGCGGAGTGCAACTTAAAATGAACTGGCATCAGCACCTTAGCGTCCGACCTCTTGCGTGCATGGCGATGTGCACGGCCGTGAAACCTGAACCCCAATACCTGTGCACCTGCGCCCCCTCCCCCGCCTGCCAATCTCTGAACACCAAGCACGATGACTGATGCAGCCTGGCGCGTCATGCTCCCGCAGGCCGCAAGCAGAAGCGCATCCAGCGCTACGACGCGGACGGCAAACGCGAGCGCTGGACGGCGGACGACGACGCAAACCCCGACCTGCAGACGCTCGTCAAGCGGCAGAAGCACGAGGTGAATACAGGCGCCGGAGGCATTCCTTCTCAAGCGCTTGGCGCCAGCCGGCTTGTGCAAGCGCTGGGTGGTGCGGACGTGCTGCAGGTGTTCCGGTATGGTTGACCGTGCGAGCAAAGGCAGAAAGTGATGCATGCGTGAGCAAGGAAGCGCTGCTCGGCGTTGCTCATAGGTGCCAGGCGCGGGGAAGCGCAACGTCGCGCCGGCCTTGGGTCAACCTGACATGCGAAGGCTGAGCAATCTGAAGCTCTGCAGCAGGCGGCGGCCATGGCTGCCACGCTGGACAAGAGCATCGGGCGCGAGGCGGATCTCATCTGGTTCTCGTTCTGTGACAACAGCTCGATGCCTGAGCCATGCAATGCGGCAATATGTCTGCAACCTGTCTCCAGGGCGCGGCGGACATGGACGCCGCGCTGGCGGGCAACATCATGAAGAAGGCGCGCTTCAGGGCCGACGACCTGAACGCGGACGACGAGTACGACTTCGACCGGGGCATCGACATGTACGAGCGCAAAAAGGGCGATCAGGTGGGGCAAACATGCACGTGTCCTGTTCGCTTTGCAGTGTGTTGACTGCATGTTGGGATCCGTCAGTCCTGTTGGCGACAAGGCGAGCAGTGGGGTGCGACTACCCCTCGCCCTTCTAAAAGTTCCTGTCTGCAACCCCTGTCTGCATCCATGCGCCGCAGGAGCAGCAGGCGAAGCGGGCGCGGTCTGCTGCAATCGCAGACGCCAAGCGCATGAACAGGGGCCTGGACGCGTGCACGCTGTGCATCGCCTCGGCGAGGCGGCCGCGGCACCTGACCCTCGCCATCGGCCAGGCGACCTACCTGATGCTGCCGCCCAAGTGCGCTTGCTCAACTCTGCTCTCCTCCCGACCCACAAAGTGTCAAGTGTCCTACCTCATGATGTCATACAAGTGCGATTCTTCACTCAGCGTCTCCCTTTCTCCCCCGACCCGCACAGCGTCAGGCCCTCTCGGAAACACTTCTCACCTCTCAGGTGTTTGTGACATGGTCCTGGGGGTCAGCAGTTGGGGCTGCCAAGCTGGAGGCGGCACACTTCACCCGGGCTCGGCCCTGCTAGGCAGCGCCGACGGCAGCGGCATCGCGCCGGCTGGCGGCAGCAGCGCTGTTCTGCTGTTCGCGGCATGCCAAGTCAGACTTGAGAGTGCCTGGGTGATACGGGCCTCTGTCTTGCATTGGTCCTGCCGTTATTGGGATCGCAATTCTGACGCGGCCGGGCAGCCCTCTCCACACACCGACCAGAGACCTCCCCGCCCATCGCCCCTCGCCTCGCCTCGCCTCGCCTCCCACCCGTCCGCCATGATGCATCCCACCATTGATGGCGGGATGGCGGGCCACGTCGCCATGGGCGGCGGCGCGACTAAATGCACCTGTCTGATGCGCCGGCATTCCTGAAGACTGGTGAAGACTGTTTCTCTGCACACGCTGCAGGGGCTCCCTGGCGGAGGGCCATGTCTGCCTCGTGCCGGCGGAGCATGTGGCGTCGGGCCGCCGCACCGACGAGGCCGCCTGGACGGAGCTGCGCAACTTCAAGAAGTCGCTGCTCCAGATGTTCATGCAGCAGGCACGCCGCTTTGCTGCAACCTCCCAGCCTCTGGGGTCGCGCTGCGCTCATGTCCTGGAACTTGAGATCACGTGTCTAGTCGAGCAAGCTCAAGCATGAAAGCTGAACGCCTGTAGTACACCGCATGTTCCTGCAGCAGGTGGCGTCCCGCTCATGTCATGCACATGGCCCCCTGTGAACCAGGCGATGCGTGCTCCCGCCCCTGCGCTGGCTCGACAGCTCGAGACCCCATCGCTCGAAATGCACAATATGGCCTCCGTGAAGGCGAGCATCTGGACCCATGCCGAGATGCTGTGATCGCTGCATCCGGATCGGGACAAATTCATACAGCCAAACCGGACTTGTTCCCGCAGGACCGGGACGTGGTGTTCATGGAGACGGCGGTGCGGCTGGAGGACGCGCGCAGCCACGCGTGCATTGAGGCGGTGCCGCTTCCGGCCAAGGCGTTTGCCAAGGCGCCGCTGTACTTCAAAAAGGTCAGCCGATCTACAAGTTGAGATGTGGACACACACAAGTAGGAAACCTTGTTTGAGTCACACGGAATGCTTCCTTCCCAGCTGAGACCGCCTCGAGTCAACAGCTGCCGTCCACCCTGGGTGCAGCCTCGCTTCACCCACATGTGCATGGCGTGCCGCTCGACTGCCCAGGAGCCTGCTGGCGCACTCGAAGAGCAGCCCCCAGCTTGCCGCTGTGGATTCACAGGGCATCGACGACGCAGAGAGTGAGTGGTCCCAGCACCACGCCAAGCGCATGATCGACACGCGCGCCAAGGGCCTGCGCGGCAGCATCCCCCCCAACTTCCCCTACTTCCACGTCGAGTTCGGCCTGTCCGGTGCGTCCCGCGGCTGTTCAGAGAACTCAGAAACCAAACATTGATCTCCCAGCAGAACTGCCCTCTGCTCGAGCCTTCCTGGTGCGGCAGATTGCTGCTGCAGGCAGCGGGGTGGCCTGTCTGCGTGTGTCGCCAGGGTCATGTGTACAACCGATGCTGCACTGGAGCAAGCCCCACGGTCTGGGGCTCGCTGCTGGAAGATTCTGTTGCTCGCTGCTCCCCGCGGCGGCCAGAGGTCTGCAGGAGTATGCAGACGCCTCTGCGGCACCACTCCAGCACAGCCTTCGTGGCCTCGTGCTCAGAAGCATTCTGTGCTGCCTGCAGCCGGCTTCGTGCACGTCATCGACGACGAGACGAGGTGGGACGCCACATTCGGACGCAGCATCCTCGCAGGGCTGCTGGGCCTGGACGCCAACGTTGGCAAGGTGCGGCATTTTCAGCAATACTAGTGAAAACGGCGCACCGGTGAAAATGGCATATAATAAACATGATCCATGCGGTTGTTGTCGGAACGGAAGTGCATGCCCAGCTGCCTCTGGATGCGAGTGGTGCCGGCACTCCGACCGGCTCGCACACTACCGCACAGCAGCTTCACATCCCGCATGGCGCAGCATTGCATGCAATCACTTGCATCTTCAAGCACTGTGGTGGCCACTGCCGCTCGGCGCGCTGCGTCATGCTGCCTCAGACACTTCAGCAGTGTTGCCTGCAGTGCACATGCGGGTGGCGTGTTGAGTGGCTTCGGGCCCAATCTCAATTCGGTCACCGGCAGCGATGTCCGGCAATAATCGGACCTTCACCACCTGCATCAACGGCAAAGTGGCTGCTGAAATCCGTTCCAAAGTTCATTCCAACAGGCGACCGCCAAGGCGGAGCCGGAGGCCCTGCAACGAAAGCGGGCGGCCGACTTCATGCGCGCCTACGAGCCTTTCGACTGGACGGCGCAGCTTTGAGGCGTCGGCAGCGGCGTCCAACATCCGACATGTGGCGTCTAGGCGCGGAACCTACCAGCGCTTCGACCGGACAGCGCAGCTGTGCGAGGCGGCGGCTGAAACCAGAGTCCGGGCGGCTGCTAGCAGAGATGTGCACGGCACGGCTGTCAGTCGGCAGTAGCAGTGCCCAGGAGCTGCCCATCTGTAGAACGAGTCGCAGTGCTAGCAGGTTGCTGCCGCTGCGGCTTGCGCAAACCTTGTCTTTCCGCCTTGCCAGCTACAGCGTCGCTTGACCAGCATGCAGCGGTGGAGCCACTCACGCCTACCTGTTCTTCAATGTTCTGCGCTGGTGCAAGCTTGGCCTGTATCTGATTTATTGCAGCGGCAATATTGCAATGCTGACTCCGCAAGCCCAGACGTACACTGGTCTTGAAGTTCGCACCAGCTGATCTGAAACACCGACCCAGCAAAGGGCACGCATTGTTATTTAGCAATGCCTGCTGAGCTGACTCGCAAGCTGAGCATGCTGCAGACACAGCTAGGCCGTGGTGCGGGATGCAACTGTCCTCTCTGAGCACGGCGGCTGGGGATACCAGAGTAATCTCCAAGAGGTGGCAGAGACGTGTAGTGAACCAGTCCTGCTTTGTCACCACCGCCATGACTTGGGTATCGTTCTAGCTTTCTTCAGCATCCACTAGACGCAGTGCAATCGGTCATGCTCTCACACTCACATCGCTTGTCTGCTGACATGCTGCTGAACCTCACACGACAGGCTGACAAGTAAACATACTTCGGCAAGTTGTAAGGCCCTTCCGTTCTGGAAGCTGCCAATGAACGGGGGGGAGAGGCATGCTGCGGACCCGATATGCGCCGCGTGCGCCGCGCGCGCTGCGCCGCACGCGCTCTGCCAGCACCGCTGCCGCAGGCACTGCTGCCGCTGTGTGTGCGCTGCAGTGTCGCCGCAGCACCCGTGCCAATCACACGATGGCGCCAAGGTTCTGCATGTCCGACATGAACTGGAGGTACTTTGCGTCCTCTGTGCTCGCCGGCTTCTGTGCAGCTGCCGTTGGGGCCCGCGGCGGCAGCGCCCGCTGCGGTGCCGCAGCCGGCGCCAGGCCGAACCCGGGCGCCATGGGCGGCGCTGCGTTGCGCGCCGGCAGCAGCCCCGCGCCSGGCTGCCGCTGCTGCTGCGCGTCACGCTTGACGCGCACCGACGCCGGCACCTGCACAGTGCAAGAACGCCGCTTTACAACCGTACTACAGGAAAACATGCGGGGACATGCTCGGTGGCAGGTCCAGTCTTGGCATGGCAGCCTGTGCAGAGTCACTACGAATGCAACTGCAAGGCCGCCAGGGGAGGTGCGGTTGCAAGCGCAAGCACAAGCGCCACTGCAAACTGCTGCCGCGGCGCTCTGCCAGGGCAGTCGGCAGGTCATTCGGCCGTGCCCTGTCACAAGCTTGCCGGAACGAGACTTTGCCAGGGCATGCTATCCCTGTGCTGCCCTGTGAGGCCTGAATCACCCTTGTGGGCAGCGAGGGGCGCCCGGCAGCCAAAAGTATCAGGCCGACTTGGAGCTGGTTGTGCAAGCTATGCCCTGCGCATTGCAAAGAGCAGAAGCGACCCACCATGGAGGTGAGGCTGCGGTCCTTGGCGGCCGGGATGCGCGGCGTGACCGTCGAGTGCGCGCTGATGGTCGGCGCCTTGGCGGCGCCCGCATCCTTGCCCGCCGCCGCCGCCGCCGCCGCCGCAGCCTCGCCGCCGCCGAGCGCGCCTGCGGGTGGTGCAGCACGGGCGTGGCTCTCCAGCTTGCATGTCAAATGGCGTGCACGAGGGATGGCCGGGAATGTGCGCACGGGCAGCAGTTGGGGCGGGTCTCGCCAAATCTTCGAAAACCTCAATGGGGGCAAGAGCAGTCCGTGATCAAGCCCGGATCGTGGTTGGGGCGCCCCGCTGCATCGGCGCGCTCCAGAATCAGGTTGTTCAGCGGCGGATCCCCAGCAACATCAGTCCGGTGCGACGGTCTCACCTGACGGCGGGAATCCGGGCGGCGGGAAGCCGGGAGGCGGGAAGCCGGGCGGCGGCAGCATGCCCGGCGGCGGTCCCATCGGCGGGGGCAGCATCATCATCCCGGGCGGCGGCCCCGGCGGCGGCGGCAGCCGCCCACCCAGGGCTGCTAGACCTGCGGCGCAGTGAGGAAGCTGGATGCACGGCAACAACTTGCGAGCAGGGGGATGTGCTCCTCACTGGCGAGTCGCACTCTCCCAGAGTCTTGGGATGCTTCAGGGAGCATTGTGACCGGCAGGGTCGCACTCGGCAAGCAGCGGCGCGACATCAAAACATTGCAAGCCTGCTCAGCGAGCGCAGGCACGACGTGCCCGAGGGCGCCTCAGAGGGTTCGAGATGCGTCGAGTAAGCGTGGTGTCGTTGGGTGGTGAGGTGGTGTGGATTTCAAAGTTTAGGGTTTAGCGGCACCTGGCGGCGGCTCGTCTGGCGGCGGCAGCAGCGGCCGCTCCGGAGGCGGGCCGTCCGGCGGCGGCAGCACCGCCCCTGGCCCGCCTGCACAATTAGAAGAGAACAGTGCAGTTCAGTTGGTTGAGGTCTTCTGTCGGTGCATCGAAGGGCGTGAGACACGTGCACACGTTCCGCCCGGGGCGGCAGCTGGGCCACACAGGGCAGTCCGATAGCAGACCTCAATGCGGGAGAGCCGCAGCCGGCGCGTTGCGGACTTGACCTGCGACATGCATCCCGCTCCAGCACTCATATATATCCAGCACTCATGAATCGCTGAAACAAATCGATGATAATGCCAACAGGCGGGTGCGCGCCTGGCGGGAACAGCGGCGGCGGCAGCATGGGCGCCGAGCCCGGCGGCGCWCCCGCGGGCGGCGGCAGCGGCGCCTGTGCGCTGCCGTCGGCCGGCGGCGGCCTGAGCCACGGCGGCGCTGGGCCCTTTGGCAGCGGTGGCGGCTTTGGCAGCGGCACCGCCGACGTGCCTGCGCGCACACGAGATGAGCCGGGTGACACAGAGGGTGATGCTTCGGTTCCTGTCCAGAACAGGCAGCAGCCGAGGAGCCTGCTGGCAGTGTAGCCTGCTTGCACAAGCTGCAGGGGTCCGATACTGCTGCCGCATTTGGTGGCCATGCTAGGTGCTGCGGCGCCTCCCCGCCTCCAGCAAATGTCAAGCGTGGTGCTGCCAAGCGGAACACACGCTCCGCCGCGGTGCGCCGAGCCGCACACAGCTGCGGTTCTTCCAGTTCCTCCAGAGCGAGAGGCAGTTTCTGTTCTCAGCAGCCAGCGTGCCAGAGGAAAGCCGGCAGGGGACCGCACACCTGAGGGCGCCGCCTCGATCATCGCGGACGTGCGGTAGCGCTGCGGCTTGCCTGGCGGCGGGGTGCCGGTGGGGTTCAGGGTGGGGTGGTAGTACACGGATTCCTCCGGGCGCTGCTCTGGGACCCCGTGGCCGTGCGGCGCCGCAAAAGCTGGCGCAGCTGCATCGCCGTACTCCGCACGCACTGCCTCCTCCTACAACGCAGGGCTTACACGGTTGTCACCATGTAGTGGCAGTCGCCGCCGCGTTGCCATGCTCCACATGCGCTGCACCTTACTCGTTCCAATTCGTGCAACGTTCACGAAGGTTGCACACATGACAGCATGGTCGTTGCCGCAAACTCGTAGGCAGGCGCCGCCGGATGCAGCCTTCTCCCAGTGAGCTATGGGGATATTACAGGACAGGCAAGAGTCTTCCTCTGCCACGTGTGATCCATGCGCTGTGCCCCGCATGCGCTGGCCGCCAATGAAGTTGGCTGCTTTGAAGTGAGGAAAAAGCAGTAGTGCAAGTACCTTGCGCTTCCGCACAGATGCATCCAGCGCCCCTGCGGCGGCGCACACGCGAATATTTTAGTGCACTGGATCCGTGCGCCACTTCAGTGGACCGACAAAGGCGTATATATGGTCATATGGTCCGCTTCTGCCCTCAGCACCGTCAGCATGCAGGCCCACGCATGAGCGCAGTCGAAACACAAAACTGCCGCCGCACCTTGCAGCGCGCGCTTCTTCAGCTTCAGGCTCATGTTGTACTTACCGTCGTCCTGCATCTCCAGCACCTGCAACAAGCCACGGATGCGCTGAATGCGCAGCTCTGCGGTCAACGGCGCAGGCCATGGCGCAATGCAGCCACAAGTAGCGCCTCGGAGGCGGCCGCCTGACCAGCGCAGGTCTGCATCATGGCACGCTGCCTACCTCCTGCAGCTGGCCCTTGATCTCGTCCGGGTCCGACTTGAGCTTGCTGGCATCGCGCTGGAACTGGCGCTCCTTCTTGTTCCGCGCGATCTCCTTCTGGCGCTGCACCTTGCGGAACGCGTCCGCCGGGTTCATGTCCCGGCCGCCCTGCACGTCGCAAGGACGCAGTCAATGCGCACACGGATGAGCGTGTCGGATTCTTGCGTCAGGGGTTGCCGGCCACCTTGCGGGCCGTCAAAGGGCAGCGGCATGCGATGGGCTGCCGACGCCAGGGCATCGCGGCCATGCCGTTCCTGGCGCAGCTGGGATCACCAGCATGGAGGATACACAGCTGTTGGAGTGAAGCCCCGTGAGGATATGTACTTCTGGGATCGCGGCGTGAGCCCGTAGTGGTGCACGGCAGCGGCAGCGCATGTGCACTGCTTTCAGCCACTGCACAACCGTGCGGGATCCGTGCGCAGGCCGCAGGAATAGGAAGCCCGGCTCACCTTCTTCTTCACCATGGCTGCTGAATGTCACTAGACCGGCGGTTTCTCAACCTTGCAGCGGCTCACGGCTGCCGAGTACTAGCAGTGCAAGCCTGCAGGCCACCGACAGCGAGCCTTCCGATGCGCTACGAGCTCTCACGCCTGCCCAGCCGGTTGCAATGCGAGAGAATGATGCTCTTTGCTGGTTTAGCGCTGTTGTGTGCGAAACTGGCACATTCACGTCCAGTCTTGCCAAGTGCCGAATGCTAGAGTCCAAGTCACACAGGGACTCCTAAATCTGGGTATCGTGGGTAGTCAGCTGACCGTATCACCGAGCCGTGTTCTAGCACATTGTCTTCGCAGCGCCAGAGTGAACGGTGCTGAGGGCTGTCGAGCTCCAGGCTCGCGCAGCGGACCGCTTGCAGGGGTCTGAGGACGCCGGGACAGTGTGCCAGATCAACCGGTTCCGCTGCAGACCCGGAGAACTTCCTTGAACGCCGGCATGGTCGGGAGAGGCAATGCTGACTTCAAGGACCGCAAGGTGAGGTCTTGCCGCCTGGTCTGCTGCAACACGTCTCCTCCTGCTGTGACCAGGCGTCGAGCACGCCCAGCCGAGAACCGACTGCACTAGCCGGCAGTGCGCCAGCGGAGGCTCCGCTCCAGGTCGCAGCCACCGAAGCCCTCTGGAGCAGATGGTCGCTTTCAGCTTGAAATCGTGACGATGCTTGAAGAAGCTTTGGATTTCCGGTGTTGTGCACGAAACATGGCATCATGCAGCTGTAGCAACGCTGCAGTGCCGGGCCCGAGACACATCAGGACCGCTACTGGTTTCAATTCACAGGCCGCCAAGACCGACGTCCGTCGAAATGGCACCTACGGCGGCACCTGGGCGGTACGTGCGTCTGGTTCTCTGGCTGTGATTTTCTACCGTCTGCTCACCTATGCAATGCCCGGGCCACCGCCGTGCTGCTTCCACTGACTCTGCAGCGCCGCTGCTGCAGGTGGAGATGAAGGATGCGTGCTGCAAGGACCCCCTGTACTGCATCGGCTGCGGCGTGATCTGGTGAGCCTTGGTCGAAGGAGCCACATCGGCCCAGCTGAAGCCCTGCGCCGCCATGCTGCGGATTCTTTGATTTTCGCGCTTGTGCATGACCACCTTTGCTGAATGCCGATGCGGATCTTGTCTTGCAGCCCCTGGATCTCGAGCTACCTGACCCGCAAGCGGGCGCTGTACCATGACATGAACCGATGTGCGCCTCCCGTGCGTTGCTGTGCATAGCGACTGTGCCGCCCATCCGATCACATCAGATGTTTGCACTCATTCCGTGTCACATGCGACATGAATCACCCTTTCGA
Source organism: Deuterostichococcus epilithicus (assembly GCA_033439295.1). Classification (NCBI taxonomy): domain Eukaryota; kingdom Viridiplantae; phylum Chlorophyta; class Trebouxiophyceae; order Prasiolales; family Stichococcaceae; genus Deuterostichococcus; species Deuterostichococcus epilithicus. The sequence continues at coordinate 1,822,316 of JAVTLE010000004.1, read as the reverse complement.
GACGGTGGGCGCTCCGACGAGACATGCTGATTCTGGCGCAGATGTATGCTGCAACGGCGACTGCCCTTGCTCCGGCCGTATGGGCGAGAGCAAGTGCGAATTGCGCCATGCATGTGTTTGAAGTCAAGCTCGCCGTTGTTGCAGCTCGCTGCACACACGATGGCGCTGGCCATGTGCGAGCATACGACCTGCCATACTTTGGCGTCTTACATCCTGCCATATGGAACGCAGGTGCCCAGAGTTCTGCCTGTGCATGGAGGTGGTGGTGTGCTTCACGCAGTCGGTGCGTCTTGCTTGCCCGCTGTTCTCATATGTTTCGAGGCCGCTGGCAGCTCTGCCCTACGCCTGCTCGTTGGTCCGCACCCCTGCGGCTCTTGCCTTCACTCAGATGTGGGGCCGGCTGCCGCTTGTTGTTCGGGCTCGGCCGGTGGCGCTGCTGTCGATGGCGCTGCTGTCTTTGCCGCCCTGCAGGTGGCCTCCACGCGGTGGATGCTGCAGGACGAGATGCACATCGCCAACACCAAGTGCGGTGAGTGCTCCCAGTCTCCGGTTACCGCTGTGCTGCGGGGGGGCGGCGCACGCAGCATGGGGATGGGGATGCGCGCCTTGCTGCAGCCTGCGAGACTGCAGTTGCACACGGTGAAGTCACAATTCTTTTACCTCGCCCTGGGGTGGCTGTCCCTGTCAGCCGCTGACGGGGTTTGTCGCGCCGCACAGACAACTGCCTCATCGGGACGGCATTCTTCTGCGCCTACCTGTCCTGGTGCGCACTTCTCTCACGAGATCTTGCTGAAGCCTTCCTGTCTGTTCCATGCAAAGTGCCTTGACAGAAGGCGCAACCGCCAAGCTCGGGTGTGCGGATGCGACGGCGAAATGAATGCCCCCCCTTCTCCGGGTGCCGTTCAATGAGCCACATCGCCTCCTGTGCGCAGCATCTGCAACATCATCGCCTGCCTGACGCAAGTTGGCGAGCTGGACCTCATCGCGGATATCATCCAGGAGATCTCCCAGATCATCTGGTGCTCCGTCTGCGCTTGTGAGTTTTTTTGTTCCATAATCATATTTAGAAAGCCTCTCGCCTCCCACGGCCCCTGCCGCTGTCCCTCCAAGCCTCCGCCCCCCCGGCCACCTATTCTGGGCTCCCGCTCTGGCCACCAGCTTCTGCTAAGGTTATATCCTCCTGCAGCACAGCTGCGATTTAGGACGGCCTGCCAGTGCTGTGTTGCCTGTGCAGCTGCCGGTCCTGTGTGTTGAGCAGCACTTCCCGGCAGCCAACTGCCGCTTGTCCTGGAGTCAGGGCTTGCACCTCCTGTAATCGCATGCATGTGTTTCGTGCACTGGACAAACGCTTTTATGTTTCGCGCAGGCATGCTGACGCAGCACAAGGTGCAGCTGGACCTGAGGGAGAAGAACCCCGCGATCGTGCGGCCGCCGGCGAACCCCTATGTGGTATGCGCAACTTGAAGCACCTCCCAACATTCGCTGCCTGCTTGAGGTTGTCTAAGGGTATGAAGTTGATACTGCCTCTTTGCGAGCAGTGGCCAGTAGCTCAGTCGCAGCCAATAAGCAGGTTGGCGGCGCCAGGGGATGCGATTTGGAGAGCGGGTTTGATTGCCAAAGCAGGTTGGGCTGAAAGTGGGGGGGCCTCCCGTTGATTGCAGGCACCGCCGCAGCAGATCATGGGCGGCGCGCCACCGATGGGCGCCCCGCAGCAGGGCAACTACCCGCCGCCGCAGGTGCGTTCAAGACTGACCAGAGTTGGCACCCTGACACCCTATCAGACAGGCATCCAGCATAGCTCCCGATCCCTTCGGCGCCCAAAATGTTGGCGCCGACCACCAGTGTGACCACTGGTAGCCCTGCTCTGAGACATCGGGTGCTCACAAGCCGCGGTGCACCCTGCAGGGCTCCTACAACCCGCAGTATGCGCAGCCGCCGCCGATGCAGGTGCGCATCGCCTCCCGCCGAGACGACCTTTCTGGGAGAAACTGCCAATCTGGTTTTACACGCGATGGAGTGCCCAGCGGCGACGCAGTGTTTCTGTGCTGCCTGCCCCCGTGCTTGCCTCTCGCTGGGTGCATGCTGCCGGAGGCGCCGGTTAATAGCACGGCGCCGCAGCGTGCCTCCTGCCTGCAAGCGGGTAAAATTAACTGCGGCTTGTCCACCACCTGCTCTCGCCCTGCAGCAAATGCCGCCGCCGGGCCTCAATTACCAGCAGTACCCGCCGCAGCAGCACCCCGAGATGGCGGCGCCGCAATTTCAGGGCCAGCAGTACGCCCCCCAGGTGGGCCGTGCCCCTCTGGTCGAAACCCCGTTTGGTGAATTGTGCAAGCGTGAATTACTGTTGCTGTGCTCCTGCACGAATGCCCTCGCCTGGTGCTTCACCCTCCCTCTGGTTGAGAGCTCTCCACGTCTGCCACGAATTTTGCGTCGATTCCTTCAAATGGTGTTAGTATCATATGTAATTCGCTTCAATCGATCTTCGTCTTACCAGGTTCCGTCTCAACTTGACTTGCTGTCGTGCGCTGCCAGGCCGGTTACCACCAGCAGCAGGGCTACCAGCAGGGCCCGCCGCCCGGGTAAGGCGTTTGGTCTTCCCGCAGCCTCTGCCCAGCCTCCGACATTTGGAACGCGTTGTGGGTGCATGTGCCGTTGATGCCCCGCCTGCGATTTCAGCCTTGAATTTAGGGTGGTGCATGGCCTCTGAACCCGGCTTGGAGAATGTGCGGAGCATGGCCTGTGCTTTCGCTGCCCTCTGCTGCTTCCATGGTGATGCACGCCTGCTGGCTGTGCCATGTCTGCGCTCAGGGTACCAAAAGCCACCCCAGCGAAGCCCATGTCAAGTGATGCGTTTACCTCAAATCTGCCAATTTCTATGGCGCCAGGTACCCCCAACGCTGAGGCCGCGTGTGCGTGCCGCATCCTTTCTTGGGACATGGGCAGGACACAGCCTGAAGCCCCGTGCAGTCGTACTGGATAGCGGCTGTGACGTCTGAGAAGCGCCGCAATCCGTCAATGCTGCTCGTGGCAGAGTGGGGTTGCTGCAGAAGGAAGAGGCGACAGCTGCAGCGGCTGCGGCGGCGGCGGGGTGACAGGCAGCATCGCGACACTGCACTTTCACGGAGCTGGACCAGAGTGGGCACAGCCATGCACACTGGGCGGTCGGCGGCTGACAATCTGGTTGCAGCAATCTGCACAGCGGCACTGGCCTCAGCTTGGAAACTTGACTGTGCTCAGGCTCGGCTTGCGACGGCAGGCAGCAACGAGCGGGTTACTGGCATTTTCTGGGAGCAATTGGCATCGGTTTTGAGGTAGGTACTATTAAAAGGATCTTCAGCTTCGATAGCTCGAGGTGCACAAGTAGGTAGTCAGCCATGCCGGTGTCGGCACGGTCGCGTGCCGCCTTGGCGCATCCGCCAGCGCTTATAACGTATAGAGCTCTTCGACGAGGGGAGTGGGTTTGAATTGTCTAGGTTTGCGCAGCCGCCGACAAGGAAATGAAAGAGACTATGGGTATAGGTACCTACATTTCTGGCGCCAAGCGACAAAACAGCCTGGGGGATTCCTGCCATCACCTTGTCCCTCCAGTCCTGGGTCACGTCCTTGAGCTCCTGATGACGCATAACGGATTGCACAGGACACTAGCGCGCCTGCTATGCGGCAGGGACAGGGCGCCGGGGGGCAGCGGAGGTGCGGAAACATGGCGGTGGTAATGGACACCCTTGGCGCCTTTAGCTGCCTGCCCACAGAGCTGGTGCAACACATCATGTCTCAACTGGATGCTCCCAGCCTCGCCCGCCTCGAGGCAGTCAGCACAGCCTTCCGCGGGCGGCGCCTGAGCGCGGAGCGAGCAGCACAGGAGGCGGTGCTTCGGCTGTGCGGCGAGCCGCCGCGGGCTGCGCGCTGGAGGTGAGTCAGCCTGCTGCCTTTCGGACGTGGCTTTCGAAAGCACCCTCACTCTCACTGGCGCTGCGATCTCGCGTCTTTTTGCGATCTGCCAGCCAAATCGGCGCGAGGTGGACTTGCTGAAACCACCTTTCTTGGTGTGTCGACCTTCACAAGCGCAAGAGCCTCTTTGGCAACGGCCCGCGTAGCCAGTGACAGCCCTGTAGGGCCTCGGCAACTGCCTTGAGGCCGGCAGGCTGGGCCAGTCAGCGCGCGTCAAGGCCGCTGGGCTGGCCAGAGGCCGTCGGCGGTTTCGCCACAGGCTGTGTGTGAGCATATTGGCCCCTGATCGGCGTGGGGGCAGCGTACCATCGTTCCAACGCCTAGTAGACGCCGCAAGCTCACCGGCATCGACACGGAGCTCTGCTTACCACTTAGATTGGCGTATCTCGACTTGACAGGGTAGACGTCGCGGCGGTACTGTCGAGTACCCTGTTCAGAGTGCTCTCTGGTGCTGTCTCGACCGTACATGGCCACCAGTGCTCTGAAGTTCTGCGATGCTGGCTTTTTCAAGGGACTGGGAGGTGCGGAGAGCCTCGATACGGATCCGCCAGCTGGTCAGGCACAACACAGGCACGCGATGTGTACCGGCGCCGTGTATTTTGTCGCACGAGCCCCCCGCTCCTGTCTTAGACGCTGCGATGCTAGAGTTAGTTTACGAGTGGTTCGCGATCCCTGTCCACACCCGCACTCCGTACCCGATCCATTCGCGCCGCCACTGTGCGTGCTGTCCCTGCTCGTCTCAGCCCAAGAGGCGTGGTGGAGTGCCCTGCGACGTCAACGAAGCTGTCGCTGCTGGCCGCACTGTTGCATTCCGCCTCAAGCGACGCAACTCAGTGCTTGCCTCGCCAGATCAAGTGGGTGTGCGGGACTACCTTCCCGTCGTTTCGATTTCCTCGGCGTACCATTGTCTAATCATCCAGCTGTATTTGTACGTTCTGGCCCTGGGCACCGTGCAGCTGTTGCTCTTTATCATAACCATTCAATCACCTCTGGGCAGACTCTCTCTAGCCTGTCTGAGTCTCACTACAATTGAATTTGAAATGCTCCGGACGGGGCGCGACCTGGGTCGTACTCTCGAGACGAATGTACCCCAGTACTACTGAGGTACACAATATAAGCAAATGGCGCTTAGCGATGACCAATCCGTCTGTCCTGGCGCTTCGTGCAGGCACCGCAACTGGAAGGAGCGGCTGCACATCGAACAATCGGCTGCGGGCTTCGATGTGGCCTGCGCCGCCGCCAATGGTGCGCCCCATTCCTGGGAATTTCCGTCTTGCACCGTCATAAGCAAAAGCCTTAGTATGGAAAGCTTTACCATCCCCACTCAATCGGCTGCATCATACCTGTCAAGCCCACAATGAATCTGCAGTGGTACAGTCACCAAGCGATGTTACTTTGCCGTGCCAGCCAGTGGGCTGGATGCTGAATGTGTGTGGCCTGACAGCTCCCTTGCCTGCCCCATCCCACGCGCAGGCTTCCAGTTCCGGTCGGGCTCAACGACGGATGCGCCTGGCGGCTTCATGCTGGCAGGCATGGGCCCCAAGCTGCTGACATCCGACGTGTCCACAGCCGGCGGGCGCCTGCTCCGCTGGTATGCTGCCGCGACTGGCCTCCCTGCCTGATCTGCTTCTGATCTGCCCCCTGCTGCTGCTGCTGTCCATGCTGCATCTCAAATGGTCGCATCCCCTATGTGCTGTTCGAGCGGGCCCCCAGCACAGCACCCATCCCGTATCACGACCGCGCTTTTGCGGGGCGGGAGCACGCCTGGGAAAGGTGCTTCAGCTGGCAGGTTCACTCACCCTGAGGCGATCACTCGTCCTGAAGCGGCCGGGGTCCTGCAGGCGCCTGAAGGTGCGAGGCAACACGGCAGTGGAGTTTGGCGTGGTGCCGGAGGGTCTGGCCCGGCTGCCGGGCGCGCTGCACAAGCAGATGAGCGCGCCCGGGGACACGGGGCAGCGCGCCGTCGGCTTCTGCTCCCAGATCACCGCCGGCAGCAGCCTCGCCTTCCGGGTACGACCGTGCTGCCGCTGTCTCTGTGGACGCACTGGCTGTACTTCCGCATCCCGGCTATCGCAGACGGCGTTCGGGCGGCAATGCGGCTGCCTGTCTGGAAGCACTGGCGCACCCCTTCAGGGCTTCAGCAGGAAACCGCTCGCACGGCAGGCTGATGCTCTCGACATGTCTTCTCCCCGCAGGCGTCGGTCATGCGCGGCAGCGTGGTGGAGGTGCTAGCGAGGCGCGGCCGTGTGGAGTTTCTGGTGACCAGCGAGCCTGAGGCGCGGGAGATGCACTGGGTCAACGGCCAGGCCGTGGCACGCACCTACCGGTGAGCTGGTCTTTAGGGTCTCTCGGCAGCTCAGTTCCGGCAGTAGCTCGCGTATGCCTGGCGGGCACGCAGGATGGGTATCCTGTTGCTTCCACAACCTGCGGCTCGCGTGGCCTGACCGCGCAGTCAGGCAGGCCGCGCCGCCGCCGCACGCCGTGTCGCTGCCGGGTTGGGCTGCGCAGGAGTGGACCTCACCTGAGTGGCTGGGTCCAGCGGTCCCCGCCTCAGCTGGTGCTGTGCGGTGTGCAGGGGCCCGGTGGAGATGCGACTGGAGCAGGACTTTCCCCCGCACTATGATGTGCGACTGGCGCTGACCTGCTGGGCCAAGGGCCTCTTCGACGTGCTGCACCCGCTGCAAGACGAGTGCGCCAGGTCGGCCCCGGCCGGCGGGCCCGCCGCGGCCCCGCAGCCTGGACCGTGCATGCAGCACGCTGCGCCGCGCAACGCCGACGAGCTGGAGGCGCGGTTGACGTGCCCGCTGGTTGGCGGGGCGGCTCTGGCGGCCGCCGCCGTGGCGCAGCCGCCGCAGCCGCTGCCGCAGCACGTGTGGGGCGCCCCTGCGGCGGCGGTGCCGTGGGGCCACTTGCAGCAGCAGGCAGCCGGCAGCCTCCTGGCCCACCACCAGCCAGTACAGCCGGTTCAACAGCAGCCGTCGCCGCAGCCGCCGCCGCTGCAGCAGCAGCAGCTCGGCGGCGGCCTGCATGCCGCCCTGCCAGCTTGGCTGCTGCCAACGCCCGGCCAGGGCGGGCTGCCGGCCGATGCCATGGCTGTTGACGAGGACCTTGCCGCCGCTGGGGCCGGCCCCGCCGCCGGAAGCATCGCCACCGCCGCAGCCGGCGGCCCGCCTGCACACTGCGCYCAGCCGCAGGCCGCCTTTTCGGCGGCGGGCACCCCGTCAGCAGCCGCTGGCGCCTGTGGTGGCTCGCCAGCCGCGGCGGCGACGCCCCGCCCCACCCACCACGAGCCSAAAGGCCCGCCGCGCCGCGGCTGGSGCTCGCTCCACTCGGCGGCCTCGGCGCAGACGGCGGCGGGCGCGCAGCTGCGGCGCGGCGGCGTCTCCATTGCTTCGGTGACCGGCGGCTCGCCCGCCAGCTCGGACTCCTCCGCAGGGCTGCAGCCCATGAGAGAGGACGGCTCGCCCTGAGCCTGCCGGGGGGATGATTGTGCCGCCGCGCCGTGGAAAGTGTGTTCCCGGGCGGGCCGGCAGGCAGGCGACGCATGTGAGCGAGCGAGGGTGAGCGAGTTTCATTGAGCGAGGTGTATAAAGGCATCGCGCCTGGTGCCGGCGCCGCCTGCAGCTGCCACAAGGTGCATGGCAGGCGGCGCCGCCAGCTGCGGCCGTAGCACATTGCGATGGACGGTCATATGGGCTGGGCATCTCTGGTTCACAGTGACAGTGCCCAATAGCAGCAGCGCACCTTCCGCTGAGTAGCAATGGTGTGTCACATGGTGCGACCCACGCAACACAGCTGGTGGGAGACGAATCTCGAGGCCCACTCCTGCACCTCTGCCGCAGGATGCCCTACACGTTTGCTGCAGCCGCTGTAAGACATTCTGGGTTTGTGAACATCAGACGAGACTTTTTCGGACTGCTTCCCTCTCACAGACAGCATTGTCCATGTTGTGTTTCAGACGTCAGTCTCCCCTTTGCATCGTGCTCCCTCCGTCGTGCAGCAAGTCTCTGCATTCGAGATGCATGCGCGCGTGTGCGGCTGCAGAGTTGTTGGCAAGGTCCCGTAGCAGGGCAGCTCAGGCTGTAACGGCTTGTGCTTTCAACATTCTCGAAGCTTATTTCACGTATATGTGACGACACTGCCACTGCATGAAGGAATGGCACCGGCTGCATCAATGGCAGGCATAGGCTCCACCGACCGGGAGCCCATTCTGGCCCGTTCAAAAGGGGTAGTCCGGCCCGTTTGAAAGGGGGACTGCTGACCATCTCCTGAGTCCTGACTGTCAAATCTCGAATCCTTCATGGAGCCTAGCTGGCGTGGCGTTCGCAGCGACTGGCAAATTATCCGGTCCGTCTGCGCGATCAGCACCCCTCTCCTTATCAAAACCTGCCTCACAGAGTCTCTATCGGTTCCTCAACAACCCACGTTCTCAGCGCAGCCATGACAGCCCTGAGGATGTCCCAGTGCACACAGCCCCAGCGATGTGGCATGCAGACCCTGCAGCGACCAGCCTGCGGGACGCTGCCGGCAACTGCCGCACGCACCAGGCAGCTTCAGGTCACTTGTCGCGCACAAAAGGTGGGTCACGCGTGGCAGTGCTGATTTAGCGATGTCGGGAACATGTACGTGGCTTCAGATGCAACGGGCGTGCAGTGCGTCACTGTCGCGTTCCGGCCGCCGATGCTTCCCCAGAACCTTCGTATCACCTCTTTGTAAGCATCTGCGACGCTGCAGAGGCAGCAGATCAAGGAATTTACCGTCTGGCAGCATTCTCTTGGTCGGACGGATTGCGTGTGCACAGCACTCCGGACTAACCGTCGGCCGGTCGTGCTGCAGCATCAAACCATGTTGTGCTGTTTTGCTCCTTTGCACGCTGGTTTGTTGACAAACGTGGCGCTGTGCCTTGTCCTGCACCCGGTGAGTGCCGCAGCAACATAGTGTTACTGCGCCTGTGCAGGAGCCATCGTTCTTCGACACCGTCCGCAGCAAGGCGGCAGCGGTGAGTCAGCTTGTTCTGCACGCGCTGCGCCGTGCAGAACACGGACGCATAGGAACATGCTGCCGTGCACGGAATCCCTGCACAGGGCAGTACAGCCGCAACATAGCGGGAGCAGCAGACATATCCGCAGGCTTGGCACATCCCTCGATGCCAGCGCTTACAACGCGCGCATCCACAGGAAGCCTCTGTCGTGTCCCCGGAGGCAGCTGTGCCCTACCTCTTGCGGCCTGTGCAGGGGCCCTGGATCATCATCAGCAACCGTGCTGCGCGCAGGCCGCGGCCGCGGCGGTGCTGACGGCCGGCAGCGTCTCCGGCGCGGCGCTCGCCAACGAGCTGGACATTATGCAGGAGGCGCGGCCCAGCTCGCAGCACGTCATCGACGACGCCGGCGTCATGAACCGCACAACGAAGAAGGGCGTCAATGACGAGCTTACCCGCTTTGAGGTGGGTTTTTTGCAGGGTTTGTGGCGGGGCCTGGTAGGCTGGGTGGTGCTGAACGGATGACTATCTTCCTGTTGCCTGCTGCTCTGCCAGGCAGGGGCGTCACGAGCGAACGGATTGCAGGGAGAGGAGGCCTCCCTTGGCCTGTGTGTGTCGGCGCATGCACACAGCTGCAAAGCGCAAGGCGCAGGCCTGCAATCTGCAGGGGCCGGCAGCCATAGAGGGGGGAAACATTCCGATGCTGACGTCTCAGACTCTGACGTCCCAGACTCTGGAAGCTAGATCGAGACTTGATGAATCCTGTTGTGCCGTGCGCGCAGATCGACACCGGGTACAGGCTGCAGGTGGTCACCGTCCGGAAGCTGGAGTTCGAGAACGACGCCTTCGGCTTTGCCGACAAAATCGTCGAGAAGTGCGCCCCGGTTCTGCCCTCCTCGGACCCACACCACCACCGGAGTCTAGCGAGCTCTGGCCCCTCCTGGCTTGCGCAGTGGCCCGTCGCGCATGGGGACTCAGCACCGCCGTGAACACAGCACAGCAGCACAGCGGCACCTCAGCGGTCTGCACCCCCGGTGTGCAGCACATGACAAGATCTTGGCGCCCCTTCCACAGTCTCCCTGGCCTCGTCCCCACAGGTGGTACCCCACCTCGGGGGAGGGCAAACAAAGTCCAGGTTTTTCCCCTACCTGTAACCAATACATTCTTTTGTTTCCACAGGTGGTACCCCACCGCGGAGGAGGGCAACAACAAGGGCCTGCTGCTGGTGGTCACCACCGCAAAGGACGGCGCGCTGTCCGGCGGCCCAAAGTTCATGCGGGTGCGCGCCGTGCTTTCAGAAACAGCGCTTGAACCAGCGCTTGCCTGACATGGTGTCCTGCGATGCAGTGTCTGCATGTGCCGGCGGTGGCCGCGGCCACTGACGGCCCGCTTCCCCTTCGTGCGGAGCCGCGTCAGCCAGATGCACGTGAGGGGAACCGAGCCCACGGCTGGCGTGGAGCCAGGAAGAGTGCTCGCATGCCGGCGGCTGCCTAGCCCTGGACGACGCCTTGCCTGCATTCGTTTGGGGGGGCGGGGGACCAGCAAGCAGGCGCCCCTCTGTGCCCCACCGCATCGTCGACTTGTGGCCAAGCTATGGGAGCGCACTCGCTGGAGCATCAAAAGGGTCCAACACAGTCATGTGCAGTCGGTGGGCGACGAGCTGGTGGACTCGTGTCACCTCGGGTGTCGTCACCGGCTGGCTGCCCACCCTGGAGCATTAGGTTACCGAAACCGACTCCAGGCTGTGATGCTGCTCCCCCCCCCAGACGGTGGGCGACGAGCTGGTGGACTCCATCATCAGCGACAACATCCCCATTCTGGGCGAGGAGGCCAAGTTCAACGAGCTTGTGACATCCTCCATCAAGCGCATTGAGGTGCGACCTATGTCTTGACAAGATCGATAAACTGGATAAACCGAGTGACCGGCCGCGAGTCAGCCTGCATGACGGGGGCGCAGCCCCTGGGAAGCGTCGAACTTTGGCTGCTGTCAGCGCGGCGGGACGCTGCCGAGCTGAATGAAGCATGCCTGCACCGGGAACTCTGTGCTTGGCTGCCCTGATGGGTGCCCCCAGTACCCCATGCCGCCTCCCAGAGGGGGGGCCTCGAGCTGCCCGCGGCGCCCCATCGCCGTGTCACCCTGGGCTGTCCTGTGGGCTGCCCTCTGGACTGTCCCTGCGGGTGCCACCGTCACCGTCACCGCCACCGCCTTGCTGTCAATGATCAAATGCCTGCCGCAGGCGAAGCTGACGGGGCAGGCGGATCCGGGGCCCCCGGCGAAGCGCGATGCCGAGCGCGTGCGCACGTACAAGACCAAGGGCGAGACGGCAGAGAAGAAGGGCGTCACCGGGCCCATCGTGCTGACGCTGCTCTTCATCGCCGTCGTCGTGCCCATGCTGCAGTACTGGGGTGCGGCGCTGGCTGTTTGTGCGCCGGCCTGCTTTGAAGTCTGCCTGCCTGCCACAGCCTCCTGCGGCCTCCTGCGGCACAGCAGCCTGTCACCAGGCTTTCGTGGCTCCAGCCTGGCTGCTTTGTTGGTGAGGTGCCTAATCAGTCTGTGCGAGTGCAGCGATGTGGCTGCCAGGCTTTTCGGCAGAGTGGTCGCAGGAGCAGGAGTCAGATCTCCCATCTGCATGCACAAACCCAGGTACATTCAGTAGCACTCCTCAGCACTGACCCAGACATCGCCATCGAACGCAGGCTACACGAGCGAGGACTGAGCGCTGCTCTGGCGTGCCGCTGCCGCTGCGCAAGGCAAGTGGGCTTTGGGACAGCGTATGTGGATTGAGCTCTAGCAAGCTTGGGGCAGGAGGACTTGCGATTGGTTTCAGAGAAGAAGGGAAGGATGTAAGAGCAGCGGCACATTTTGGTGCAGGCGATGCGCGTTTCATTGTAGATGGACCTCGGAGTTGAAGCACTGAAATTTTGCGACTGTAAATTTTTACACACGGTACTGTACGAGTATTACTCGCAAGCACACCGCTCAGACCACTTGCAACCGGTGACAAATGCCTGACCCGAAGAGCTGTCCCTTGAAGTACAACTCCTCAACCCCCCTAGCATTTCTTGAGATGTCGCATGAACAGTGTCGCTGCAGCAGGATCATGTCACGGCTCTCTACAATGACTAATCGATCAACCAGCACCGCATCCGCGCCTTCAACATGTCAGCCGCTCTCTTCGTCGTTGAGAATGATGCATTGCCGCTCAGAGCGGCGACGAAAGAATGTTGGACTCCCCAACTGACTAAAACACAGCGTCAAGACCCACGCCTCCCCTACTCTCTACTCAGCCTTGACAAACAGTGCGGCCCATCAGCACACAGTCACGGCAGCTGTCAGAACCATGTCCGTCATGGCCACATTTGCCTCGGACCCCCCGCAACTCATCCACTGCCCGTGCAAGGGCGCTGGCCGCCTGCTTCCAGGAGCTGCAACCGTCACACCGCATCAGAGTTCGGCCAGCGAAGCGTCCAGCGTGTCGATCAGGAAGTCCGCGTCATCCAGGTCGAAGCACATCGGCGGCCTGCACTCGAGGAACAGCATGCAATCGGCGGCACGCGCTTGCAGCCCGCGCAGCGAGTTCTGCAGGAGTGCGCGATCTGCCTTGCAGCAGCCTCAGACCCCGAAGGGTAGACACAACAGGGGCAGGGGGCGAGGCCGGCCGCCACGGCGCAGGCAGCAGCACCAGAGGCTCGTGTACGTCTCAGGGCTGCTGGCCGCGCTTCCGGGTGTGTCACGGGCGCGCACTTGATGCGGAAGCAGTTGCCATGCAGGCCGCCCTTGCCGATGAGCACGCCCCGGTCCTTCATCTTCTCCATGACCACCGCCGTCTCCGCGCCTGCCGGCTCCTGTGCCGGCAGGGGATCCCAGGTGTCAGACCAGGCGTTCTGAGGCCCACTGATGAGCACGGTCAAGTGCTTTGTGATTCATTCAGGACCGCCGCCGCCTCCGCGCCTGCCGGCTCGTGTACCCAGCAGGGGATCCCGACTCCGGGTGTCCGGCCATCGTCAGGCGTTCTGAGGCCCACCGATGAGCATGGCCGCGCCCTGTTAGCTTCCTCCATGGTGACTGCTGTTTCTGCGCCCGCATGCTCCTCAGTTGCAAAACAAGGTCGAGCATGCCGGGGCCAGGAGAGCTGGAGACTGTGACGAGGGGCCGATGCCCACCTTGGTGTCGCGGTCGCGCACGAGCTCGAGGCCCAGCATGAGGCCCCGGCCGCGCACGTCGCCGATGATGTCGTGCCGCGCCTGCAGCTCGTGCAGCCGCTCCACCAGGTGCGCGCCCACCTGCAGTGTATAGTGCAGGACTTAGTGCAGGGGCAAGTAGGGCAGCAACTGCGACTGCCGCCCCTGCAGCAGGTCCGCCAGGTGCACGCCAACCTGCGGGGAATCCCGAGGGGTTCAGGAAGGAATATCTTCCGGCCTTGTTGCGGTGGTGGGGTCAGACGGTGTTGGGCCGCGCCTGCAGCTCGTGCAGCCTGTCCACCTGGTGCACGCCTGCAGGCAGGGTTTGAGGAATTTGAGGGGACCTGAGGTCAGGTGCCCTTTTCGTTGTGGAGACTGTGAGAGCGGGCGCTCGACAGCTCGCAGGCGAGGCCCTGCTGGAGCCCCCAATTGCAAGCCAGCCGTCGACCCTGGCTGCAGGCCTGTCCAGCAGCAATATCGATGTCGAGATATGCCGCTCTTTGGCAGAGTAGACTTTGGGGCCTTCCTCGTCCATGGGGTATTCGCAACCTCACTCTCGAGCATCGATTCGTGCGCTCCTTTCTTCCCACGGCAGCGCACCTTCGCAGAGTTGGCCTGCAGACCGTCCTCGTCGATGGCGCGCAGCACGGCGCGCCCGCCGGCGGAGCACACCGGGTTGCCGCCAAAGGTGTTGAGGTGCAGCTTCTTGGCCAGCACCGCTGCGATTTTGGGTGTCGTGACCACCGCCGCCAGCGGCAGTCCATTGCCGATGCCCTTGGCCATGGTGACGATGTCGGGCATGACGCCCTGTGCGCACCGGGTTCGGCTCACATGAGAACAGAGGGGAATCAGCTCTGCCGATGTCGAGAATTGTGCTGGCTGTAGTGTAGATGCAGGAGACGGCACCAGCACCTCGGGGGCGGCTGACATGACTGCCTAGACGGTGATCCAGCATGCAGGCGGTCCATGAACTGCACCAGAGTTGTGTTCCGCAGCCTGAGCGTTTTGCAGCCCGGAGCTTCACACGCAGGGGCAGCTTGCCGTGAGACGCGCCTGGGGCAAGGATCCCAGTGTTTCAGGATTCAAGGGTTTAGGAGACTCGCCTGGGTCTCAAAGCCCCAGTAATGGCTGCCGGTGCGGCCGAAGCCGGACTGCACCTCGTCCGCAATATTCAGTCCGCCTGCCTCCTTCACCATCTGCGGGTCACCAAGAACGACACCAATTCTCGCTGTTCAGAGACTTGTGCGACTCGTCCACAGTGGTGCGGCCACCTGCCTGCTTCACCGCCTGCGCCGCATGCTGTCACCCGCGAACGAGTGGCCGTGTCGCCATTCAGGGCTTTTGGCTGTCTGCGAGCGGGACCGCGCCGCCACAGTCGTGGCCTCACAGCCCTCACCTCATACACCGCCGGAAGATACCCATCCGCCAGCGGCACCGCGCCGCCGACGCCCTGGATGGTCTCGTGGAAGAAGCCGGCCACGACGCCCGGCGTGGCGGCAGAAATCAGGTCTGCAACGTCCGCCGCGTAAGCGGGCCCGTCGTTGCCGTAAGCGCCGCGGTACGGGTCCGGGTTGAGCGCATGGTGCACGCCAAAGCCCTGGAGAGCAAGACGCAAGTCATGACACAGGTAGTGGGATCTCTGGAGCCGTCGGACGATGCGCCGCGGTGCAGTGCCGGCTTCTATGCGTCATGTCCACGCTAAAGCCCTGGAGCGCCAGGCAGAGGGCTTGCGAATTCCGGGGGCTGCCGCCGCGTCACAGGCTGTCGTGTGCAAGGGTTCAACATTTGTCATCCATGCTTGCAACCATTGCAGTATCGCCGCGTTAAGCGCTGCAGCTTCCGCCAGACATCTTTGGCACGTCCAGGAGCACCTTGGCTGTGTTGTTGTGTGTCGATTTAGACGTGTCATTATTGACTTGCGCAGCTCGCTGCTGCCACAGGCCGGCATCGGAATCGATGAGACTGGGACAGCCAGCCCATGGCGCACCATTGGCGTGTTGGGCTTCCAGGTGGAGTGCCCCAGCAGCCCCGTAGTGGCCGAGGACAGCCCGTGGTACGCATTCCGCAGGCCGATCAGGTCGTAGTTTCCGGTGTACAGCCGCGCCATCATGATGGCCATGTCGTTGGCCTCGCTGCCGCTGTTGACGAAGTAGGCCACCTGCAGCGGAGGGCGAAGAGCAGCTTGGAGCGCTGAGGGGTGCGTGCTGTGCCATCATAACGGCCATGTGCTTGGCCTCACTGGCCCTGTCGACGCCAGCGCCTGCGGCGTGTCCGATCCTATTTCCTCGTGCGCAATGCAGCTCCATCCCGCTTTGCAGCTCTAGGCAGAACCACCACTGCTTTCGTTTCTTACAATGACGTGTTGTCCGCACCTTCAGGTCGCCGGGCATGCGGTCGGTCAGCTCCTTTGCATACTCTGCCACCTCGTTGTTCAGGTAGATGGTGGTGGTGTGCTGCAGCCGGTTCTCCTGCGCCTGGATGGCTTTCAGCACCTGCGCCCAGGGGGCACCGAGTTGTCGAGGGGATGCTCCTCTGACCGTGTCACACATTTGGTGTGCTGCAGCCGGTCAGGATGTAGGGTTTCCTGCGCCTGGACGGCCGCCAACACCTGCGTCCGGAGCCTAGTACAGAATTTTGAGGAGACTTAGACATTGGTGGTGTGTCGCAGCCGGTTCCACCGCGTCTGGATAGCAGCCAGCACCTGTGCATCGGGGCATTGGCCCGGGTCACAGGCTGCGATCTGCAGATGATGCAGTGGTGGTGCTGCAGCCGATCTTCCCCTCGCGCGGTATGGCCGCCGGCACCCGCGCCTGGGGGGCAGGCGCGGGTTTCAACATGTTTGAAATGCAGCCGGTGTGCGTCACCGGCACGGCGCAGGGTTCAGGGGCATTGGCACGCTGCAACGGCGCGGCCCAGACCGAGCGTGGGGTGTGCTGGAGATAGTGCCCAGCGTGACGCTTGCACCAGCTGGACTCTGCCGCTGGAACCAAAAGCCCCATGCAACTGCTGCCGCGCTGCGGGCTGAGCGCCGCATGTGCGCAAGCCGCCGCCGATGTGTGCAGGACAGCGCAAGTGCGGAGTGCTCGCGGCACTCCTGCCTCAGCTGTGGGTGGGGACCAAAACTGGGCCACCATTGGACGGGGAAACGTGCTCCGGCAGGGCCACCAAGCCTACCTTGGGGTGGCAGTGCCCCACGCTGACCGTGACGATGCCCGCGAAAGCCTGCGAGCAGAGTCACGGCTGGCTCAGATGGCGGGCCGACAGCAGCGATTTCGACAAGTCCATACGCTATGGTGCCAACCCAACAGCCGATCCGAATTGTGGCAGCAAGCGTGCTGGCATACAACCAGAGGCGATGGCCCCGTGCAAGCAGGTGCGCGCACACTGGCCATTGCCTTCCAAGGGGCAGGGCAGCGGACTCACATCCAGGTAGCGGCGCCCCGTCTCGTCAAACAGGTATTGCATCTTGCCGTCCACGATCATGACCGGGTCCTTGAAGTTGTGAAAGATGGCTGCAGGCAGAACCTTCTGCTATCACACGATCGGACGTAAAATGTAGATTCATACTCCAAGCTCATCCTGACCACCAGAGCGCCGCACGTCGCAGGAGCCCGATTTTCCCGTGCTGCATTGACAGCATCTTGCAGGCAGTGCTCTATGAATGTGCGAGGCCCACAAACATCAGCAAATACCATCCATTCTGCTGCAGGTGATGCATGACATCGCAGGTATGCGCGCATGACCCTGCAGTATGTGTCATCTAGGAAACTCCCACAATCACTTCTAGGACTCGCATGAGAGACCACTGAGCCAGGTTGATGCTCTGCTGCAGGCGATCATGCAGCGGACGCCGCTGCGTGGCTCTGCCGGTGTCGGAGAGTCACTAGTGCATACCTGGGCTCATGTACTGCTTCCGCAGGCGGAGGGTCTCCTCCTTTGAGGGCCCTGTGTACGCTGGCGGTGTGTAGCTGCGATGTGGTGAGCCGAGTCAGTGTTGTGGTCCTTCACTTCAGGGACTGCATCTGACCCAACAGCAGGTCAACCAGGCATGCACCGACTCACTCAAAATCCGGCATCTGCGGCTCCCTCGCAGGCACCGAAGGCGCCTCCTCTGGCACGCTGGCAAATGCACGGGATGAACACCGCAGCGAGCAGCCCAGGCGGGCAGTAGCTCGCCGGAGGGCCATGTCGGACGGTTTGGCTAAGCTCGCGGTTGGAGCTCAGAGTCGTGCGCCGAGCAGACCACACAGACGATCAGCAATTTCCCGAGCTGGTAGACGGATCCAAGAATGGCATCGGCACGGCAACGCGCTGACTCGCTTACTCACTGACTGTGCCATGACTAAGGATCTCTCCACGCGTGGTTGGGCGAAACGCTGAAATCTGCCAAGTGCAAAACCCTTTGCAGTTTGTTCACACCGACGTTGGCTCCCCAGCAGTCTTGGTGTGTTCGCAGTGTTTCAAGCATGCTGCGCTGCTAGAAAAGTGGCTGTAGCTTTCAGCGTAGGGCCACAGCGGACGCGTCGCTGGGGCTACGCGCATTGGGCACTGCGACCTTGGATTGCGCAGCGTGCACGACACAGAGTCGCAAGGAAGGCATCTTGAGCTAGAGGCTCGATCTGCAGACGATCCTGCAACATGCGGATGACCAAAGAGGACGCCGCGGAGCTCCTAGAGATAGACGTGAGAGTCTGCTGTTGCCAGCCTCGTCTGAACTTTCGAAAGCGCGCAGGCCACGCTGGGACAGCCTTCAATCAGCTATGATGTCTGTGCGATGTGCTGATGCATCCTTATCCACATCTATGCATGGGCGCATGTGTAGGGCATCGCGCGCATGTTTGCCTCGTGGGTCGTGCTGCTGCGATCACGCCTCCTTCTGGCACACGCACGCCTTTGCTGCAAAGGCATGGACCACAATGCATACTGTAGACGGCCCATGTATTGGCAGTCAGTGCACTCAATCCACATGGACTCGACGACAGTCCAGCTCGACACCTCTGCGCTGTCCAGCACGCCCGCGATGCACGGCTCGGCCGGCCAGATCGCCAGGAGACTGGTCACGAGGCTGGCAGTGTACATGAGTGCACAGCGCCCATCAAGCAGTTGCGTGTGCGAGTGCAGGTCGAAGCAGATGAGAGCACCGTCCGCACCGCATACAAGAAGATGGCCCTCAAATGGTGCGATTCCTGGAAACCATGCTCAGCCACATTTCCAACATCCAGCACGAGCAGCAGCGATGAGCTGGGGCTTGACTTTTGTCTGTTGTGGGCTCATAGCAGACCTGGACGATGATGCCATGGCAGCATGCGGAGACGGTTACCAACAGGCTCCGCGCTGTGAGAATGTCCTCTCCAGGCTGCCAGGGGGCTCGTCAGCGCCTCAAACCACCGTGTGCTTATCCACGAGGATTTGCCATGCCAGTCAGCCCCAAAGCCTTGCGACCCGCTACCCATGCGCGCAGGCACGTGTTCTGGAGTTGGGTTGTCCAAAGAATCGTCAGCAGTTGTCAAATGCAACCCCATATTCCGTTTACAAAGGCACCCGGACGAGAACACGAACAAGAAGGAGGAGGCGGCAGAGGATTCCCCTCCGCAAAATGCCACTCCGCAAAACGCCGTCCGTCAAACATATGACCAAATCGGGTACCTGCCGCTCCACTCAGGCACCCAGACAAGAACCCGGACAACAAACACGAGGCGGCGGAGATGTTCAAGAAGATCTTCGAAGCGCAGCGGCGCATGGGCCGTGACGCTGACGGCTCCCAGGACGAGGACGAGGAGTTTGATGACGACAACTACGAGGCCGCCATGGACGAGGCCATGGACTTTTTCATGTTCATGTGCGAAAGCATTGAGGGTTTAGGGTTTCCGAATGCTCCTTCGTCGAGAGTGCTTCCAACTTCCACACAGCGGCAGGTCGAATACAGCTGCGATGTTGCTGGACATGACAAGATTTTTCATAGGGCCCGTCGGGCTGAGGGTGCGACAGGTGCAGCTTGCGCCCGATCGGATTCCTCCAACCCACAGCATGAAGCAGAGCGTATGTCATCGTGCAGGATGGAGCGCATGGGCGGCATGCCCGTCAACCTGGGTGGCGGCCGCAGCGGCTTCATGATGTTTGGC
The DNA here is from genome assembly GCA_033439295.1 of Deuterostichococcus epilithicus. Classification (NCBI taxonomy): domain Eukaryota; kingdom Viridiplantae; phylum Chlorophyta; class Trebouxiophyceae; order Prasiolales; family Stichococcaceae; genus Deuterostichococcus; species Deuterostichococcus epilithicus. Next base: position 1,803,086 of record JAVTLE010000004.1, on the reverse strand, counting down.
GGCGGCCCCATAGGCGGTGAGCACCCTAGCTCGGGCCTGCCGCGGGTTGTCGCCTCGGCTCGTAACTAAGATTTGTCCATTCATCAACAGCATATCACGCACCCCAAACCTGGCAGTGATCTGCGTTTGCAGGGAACACTTCATGTGCTATGTGAGAAAAGCGCTGCATGCTCACCGTCATCACAATCACTGACATGCAGCCGGCATGGGCGGCGGCATTGGCGGCGGCGGCGGCTTCCGTGGCGATCCAGGTGGGAACTACCCAGGCGGTGGCTACGGTGGCGGCTTTGGCGGCTGCGTTGGCGGGGCAGGCTTTGSMGGCGGTTTCGGCAGCGGCGGCAGCTTTGGCGGCATTGGTGCCTCGCCGCGTTCAAAAAGGGCCCAGGACGAATGGGACGATCAGACCAAGTGAGTGCTGACGTCCACAGCAAAGTACACTTCAAGAGGCGTCAGCTGCGGCATGCATGCACGCACAGCAGGCGCGAGGCGGCCCACAGCAGCAACAGCTCGCAGTGCATCAGCACAGCAGGGCAGTGAATGAGCCGCAAGCCTCGTGGAGCTTGCCAGGAGCTGTGTGATGCGCACTCATTTTTCTGTACCGCGGGCAGGAGCTCTGGTGGCGGCAGCGGCATGCAAAGCCGGGAAACGCGGTGACGATAGCAGATGCGTTTGTGAGCCTCCATGTTTAGGGACTTTGACCTCTCGTTCACGCGGAATGCGCAGGCAGGAGCACGAGTTCCTGCGGCGGCAGCGGCAGGCGAAGCAGTAGCAGGCGGTGTCGACAGCAGATGCATTTGTGAATATCAGGGATCACGGAATCTGACACTCTGTGATGACCTCTTCTTCGCTTGGGCACGCAGGCAGGAGCGCGAGTCCCTGCGGCGGCAGCGGCAGGCGAAGCAGGAGAAGGCTGCGCGGAAAGCCTCTGATGTGGGCGCTGCCCGCGAGGCCGCGCGCGAGGACCGCGCCGCACAGCGCGAAGAGGTGCTGCTTCTCGAGCTCTTTTTCGTCCAGTCGTGAACGAAGTTGGGCGTCTCGGACGCCTGCGGTTCCCCGCGAGCCACCGCAACAGGCCGTGCCGTGTGCAGAGTGCCTGTTCGTCAAGCCACCCCAGGGGCCGGTCTCTCAGAGGAAGCTGGCTCACAGCGCAGCACCATGACTGCGCCGTCCGGTTGCCGCGCGCAGCGCAACGTGCTACGTCTTGCATGAGATCCCGATCTTACTTGAATGCGGCGCCGCCCGCGAGACCGCACACGAGCATCGTGCCGCGCAGCGCACAGATCGTGCAGTGTCTGGTTCTTGTACCTGGTTCTGGACATACTTGGCTCGTGGTTCATGCCAGGCGCCGCCCTCGAGGCCGTGCATGTGACGGGACTGTGCTGCGCAGCGCAGAGAGGTGCTTCCCGTGGAGTTTTTGCCGTCCTGGCGCACGCTGATCGGCTCTGTAACAGCGTCAGCTGCGCATTTGATCTGCTACAAGGCCCAGCATAGCCCTGGCATGGCCAGTGGGTGGCCAGGTGTCGATGCGATACCCCAGCCGGGCGCCTCGCGGCGAGCTCGTGGGACTGCCCCGAAGCACTGCTTCCTCCGGGAACGTCTGGCTGGCAGCTGCACTGACGGCTGCTCCAACTCCGGTCCTGGCCTGCTGCCTTGGTGCAGTGAATCCGGGTGACAATGTGCGAAAGAGCGACAGCTCGTTCTCTGGTGCAGTAATGCCGGGACGCAAAGCAACTGCAGGGCAGTTCACGCACAGCCCGGGCCAAGGTGTCGGCAATGCACCACCAGCAGTGCGTGGACCGTCACCTTAAAGAACACAACAGCAGTGGCCAACCAGAAAACGGGGTTCCGCATCAAAACAGCAGCGACAGCTGCGGCGGTGCAGCTGGCCGTCGACATCGACGGTGTTGAATGTCCACAGGAGAGTGCGAGCCAGCGTCAGAGGGGGCGAGGCCGCGCGGCGGGCAGAATCATTGGCGCAGGAGCCGTGGCAACCATTGCGCCTGGGAGAAGGCCTTCTGTACTCCCGTTAATCACGCTGCGACACCCTGAGCTGCAGAAGAAGAGCGCAAAGCAGCGGCAGGAGGATGAGGTGGAGCGGCGGGCCAAGGCGCGGTCCGAGCTGCTGGCCAGCCTTGGCAAGCCCAACCGGCCGGTCATGCGGGAGAAGACCGAGACGTCCATCACGCTCGCGCTGCTGCGCTCCGGGCAGAAGGCGTGTCATTTGCACAAAAAAATTTCCGCCCTGCCGTCTCATGCGCAAAGTGAATGGTCATGCTGGCTGGCCAGTGGTGCGGGTCGAGACGGAAATAGGCTCATAAAGCTGGCGCTACCGCGCTTGGGCGCGGAGGCAAGCAGTGGTTATGCAATTTCCTGGACCGGCATCTGGCCTCACAGCAGCAAAGCGGTCAGCGTCTTGACAGCTGGCCGGTGATGCGGTCGAGACAAAAACCTGCATGACGCTGGCGCTGCCGCGCTCTGGCCAGAAGGTGCAGTGTGGTCACGCAACAGCCACCCTGGCGGACTCCTTGTCGATGAGTGTACTGGAGCGCCGTGGCCTCTCCTGCAGCACGATGCTGCCATACAGATCGCTTCAGAACGCAGCGGCTGTTCGGCATGGGCGTTTCCGTAGTTGCCGCAGGGCTTGGAGGGACACTTGCAGACAAGCAGGGCAGGCAGACAAAGTTGTCCATTCGTCGCAGCTCTACCCAAGTAGAACCAAATCCAGTGTTTTCCCATTCGACTGCCACACCACTGACCGCCATGCCTGCTGGCGCCGCCTGGGAGGAGCAGCAGCAGGATGCCAAGGCAGCGGGCGACGCGCGGTGGGCGGGCTGCCAGCTGAGATTCCGCAACCGCCTACGGACCTGTTCACCAACAAGTAAATGAACTCACTGCCCGCAGGCGCCGCCGGGACATGCGTGGCAGCTGGAGGCCAAGGCGGCCGCTGACGCGCAGTGGGCGGTCGCAGTCGATTCCACACGCGAGCCACTTGTCACGGTTCCCGGTCTCAAGCCCGGAACAAAGTACAGCTTCCGCTCCCGTGTCGGTGAGCCCCTGCTACCTCTGAACCACATT